>ML779248.1:264154-303601 GCA_009831015.1 Picea engelmannii | reverse complement strand
TTACACCCTGGTGCAAGATCCCACACATAATCGTGGGTATACCCTCCAAGGAGCCCGAGTGAGTTTGGCCAACGTCGATTCCAGGTACCGTTAAGACTTTCCCCTCCACAGTCACCTCGTGTAAAGAACCTAGAAATATAGGCCACTAAGGTTACCACCAAAAACAATAAAGCCTGGGGGGACAGTCGGCAGTCCGATCCACACGCAAGGGCAGGGTATCTAGCCCAAAATCAACTCAAAAGGATTCCACTCATCATTGTGGGTATACCTCCGAGTGATCCCCGTAATACGTGCAATCTCTACACTGATATCAACAAAGTAGGGTGAGTAAATCTGCCAATATCAATGCGACCTAGTGCTTGACCCTTGTGTGAGAAGGGCTTCCCAAGACAGTATATTGAAAATGGATTTAACTCTCCCTATCACAAGATACTATGTTTGTTTGTAGCTTTGGAAAGTTATCTTTCATACCTATTCCAAAGCCCTACAACTAATTTAATGTAGGTTTACTACCATAAAAGATAAAAATGTCTAATCAATTTTTATAAGCGCTTTATTGTATGGCTGTTGTTACTCAAAAGGAAGATGGCGTGGACAATATGGTGTTTTGACCGACTCGAAAAATTATGCAAAGATATGAAGATGCAATCTTTTCACTTCGATGAAATCTATGCTACGAGAAGGAGAAAACATTTATCATTCCCATATGCACAATGTCCCAAAATATATTAAACTCATCAATATCAATCA
The DNA here is from genome assembly GCA_009831015.1 of Picea engelmannii. Taxonomy (NCBI): domain Eukaryota; kingdom Viridiplantae; phylum Streptophyta; class Pinopsida; order Pinales; family Pinaceae; genus Picea; species Picea engelmannii. Next base: position 302,851 of record ML779248.1, on the reverse strand, counting down.
TGCAATTTCGCTACTTCAAATGAAAGGATGCCCCAATCTAATATAAAGCAAGAAATTAAATATTTTTGTTTCAAAAATTTCACTAAAAGCAATAATGAACTTTCTTAAAACAAAGAAACCCAAACTAAAAGTTCTCTTTTAAAGCGAACTATTCAGAACAAATCTGATCTTTCCCTAAACAATTCTAAAGAAAACACACGCTTTGTAATTGAAAGACACTCAAAGAAAGATACTAATCCTTCAAAACCAAACAAAGAAAAAGTGGCTAAGAAACTCAAAGAATGTCAAGCAGATGGTAAACAGATCAATATAGGCTCCAAAAGTTCAATCCAGCTGATCAAAGAAAAACTGGGTATCAGAAGACTTAATACAAAATTTTCACAAGTGAGTTCGCAGGCTAGCAGTGTATTATAGTGCGAGAATCAAGGATTCTCGTAGGCTGGACATAGGTTAACTACGAGGTGTTCGCACTAGACTGAACATCGGGGTGCGAACTCAAGTAATTCTCGTAGGCTACTAATGAGTGCAGTGCGAGAATGGTTGTAAACAAGCAAAATTTGGAAAAAGGACAAAATTTCTAAGAGAACTTTCAGATCCAGAGAGTCTTGATAGATCTCCCACAGACTCAGAGACCATAAAACAAGCAATCAAATCAAGGGAAACTAGACTAACTAGGAAACAATTTGTTCCCCAATGGAGTCGCCAATTTTGTTATTGGATAAATCTGTAAGTGCGGACACAAACCGATCTCCCTAGATCCACCTGGATCTAGAAAAAAACAGGACAGAATAGGACACTTTCCTTAAGTTTTAAATATTGAATTTACTAAGAGGCAAGAATCATGGACATACCTTATGATCACTTCCTATAGTCTTTGTTTCTCCCGCTTCACTCCAGTTCTCTTGTGTAGTCAAAATCAAAACAACACAAACCAACCAAAGTGATAGCAATAGAATAAACTCAATATAAACCTATGTATGTGATCAAGGAATCATACAATAAAACACAACAAGCTTTATAGGAAAGAATCATATTACTGTATCATATTAAATGTGAAAGAGATATTACAACCATTGCCTTGATGTCATAAGGTCCCTTCCAACTGTCCTTCATTCCCCACACATTTCTTGCCCCAAGGATTCTGAAACCATAGATCTGATAGCTACTCACAATCTATCTTGACAAAGGAAATCTCAAATCCACTCCAACCAAGCTAATAATTCCAAGCTCAAGAACCCAAGATAACTTTCTCCATGAGAACTCCTCTCCTTTTATAAGTTTAAGAGGATAAGGTGAAGAGGTTAGGATGATCCCACTAAATCATGAAAGCGAGTAAGATCCAAACCATTCGGATGCCACCTCACCATAGAATCTTCTCCTTCTAGAAGATTCGCGAAAACGCTCATTTTTTCCACGTGATGGAATTCTCGCACCCTAGCTATAGAGCAACCTGCGAACACCTCGCACCCTGGCTATAGTGCAACCTGCGAGAATGGGTCATTCTCGCACCCTGCCTATATAGCAACCTGCGAACTTCATTTTTTTATAAGTTTTTTACATAGGAAAATGCAACTTCTTTTCTCAGGAAAAGTTCTTCTCCCTTCTCTCTTTAGGAATCAGGCCACTGACCCCTCTGAAGGCAACATATAGGTTTACATCATTAATGATCATAGGGATGATGAAATTAATGTGTAACAAGGTGTCAAGATCAGACAGATGATTTTGCAGAACGGATTGCAGCCAAATCGTGAGGAATTTGAAGAAATGGTTGAAAACCCAGAACCCAAATGGACCCATTTACCTTCCGCATAGTGGTTTTCCCAAAAAAATGTAGGATTTGAGAGATATTGATGTCTTTTTATGAGGAAAATTTCAGGTGGTGAAAATTAATAGTGATGCCCAGATTGTTCATTCATTGTATAAATATATGAGAAAGTTCAGAGCCAAGAGGATCCAACAATTGGAGAGGAGGATTTTTATCCTTTCTCTTTTGTATATTATATCTTTTGTAAGATTTTTATTTCATTTCAAATGGAGTAATGGATGGCTGGAATCTTTGGGAGAATGGACGATCATTTTCAAAAAAGAATATGGAATTCTAGGTTTCTTAATGGCTTTTGTCCTGTGAGTAAAATGGGTTTATTTTCATTATAATATCTTCATATTCTTTGAATAATTGATTATGCATTGATTTAAATGGCTTTAGTCTTTTTTATCAATACATGGTTAATTATTATCATTTATGTATTAATTTTTCCAATATTTAAAGTCTATTATCCAAAAAAAATCTTCCAGGACTACAGAATGGACAAGTGATTCCAAAAACTTAATAGAACGACATATATGCATTTTGGATTTAGCCTTTTGTTTATAATGTTGTTATTTATGTTTTTTTAATCTTGTTACATGTGCAGGTCTGATATCTTTAGAATAAATGATCTGTGATGTGTAGGAGGTTTATATTATAAATACCATCTATCATTTGCTTCATCAAAATACAAATGTTGTGATTATATCTTCGATTTAAATAATGAGATTTATCTTTGAGTTTTAAATTGAATGATAAAATGAATAGATTGCTTCTAGATTTATCTTGCTACAATCATGTATAATTATGAGATCACAGGTTTATGTTTTTGTTTCCTTTTTTGTCATTAAAACCTAAGATGCCAATACATGTTCTGAATGTATTTAGAACAATCATAAGGTTCATTGCAGATTTCTCTCTTGGACATGGCAATCGGATGTTCACCACTCATGCAGATGCTTGGATACAACTCACTAATTCATTGACAGGATAACTTCTTTGTATTTTTCTGTCATTTACATATCATTGAAACTAGAATGTATGGTTCAGATTTGACTATGCACATCTTCATGTTTCATTAACATTTTTTGCAAGATTCTTTAAATTTATAAAAGAAAAATAATAAATATTTGTATGTGCTTCCTAGAAGCAATCATTTTTCATATCTAATTTCATAAGTTTCGATTAAAACTTGCAACTTGTAAATCATGTAAATAAATGAGACTTGTATATCTTTTTCTTAAATACAACTACTACAATTACATTAGAACATATGTACATATGTACATATATATATAGTTTTTAGTAATTAGTTAGTTATTTCATCTCTTTTATTAATCTACTTGTTTCTTCTAGGACTTTTAGATTGGCCAATGGAGCCATTAAACCCGTCAGAATGAGTTATACCAAACGGCTTGGGTTATTTAGACAACCCCGGACCAGACTCATTCTTCCAATTGACGAACGGTCATTTTCGCCTGCCAACAGAAGGTAAAATCTTGAGACATATAGTATCTAGGGAAGGAATCAAAATAGACCTGAAAATATTTGAAGCTATAGATACAATCAATATTCCTAGGAATAGGAAGGAAATCCAGTCTTTTCTAGGAAAAATAATTTTTTTAAGAAGATTTATTCCAAATTTCATTGAAATTGTTAAATTGATTACAGATATGCTGAAGAAAAACAGTGAGGTCAAATGGACATCCAAAGCTAAAGCATCCTTCGAACGTATCAAGAAGGTGATGGGGGAAGCACCGTTGTTGGCCAGCCTAGACTACATGAAAGAGTTCATGATCTTTTCATTCGCATCCGAACAAACTATCGCAGTCGTACTCTTACAGAAGAACGATGAAGTTTTTGGGAAACTGATAGCATTTTTCAGTAAAAGTCTTAGAGACGCAGAGTTGAGATATGATATACTGGAAAAACAGGCATACATGATGGTGAAATCCCTCAAAGATTTCAGGACTTACGTGTTGCATTCCAAAATAATTTCCTACGTACCAACCAACTCTTTGAAATATATATTGGTCCAACCAGATAGCGACGGAAAGAGGGGCCGATGGCTAGCCAAGATTCAAGAATTTGACCTTGAAGTAAAATCGACCAAACTTGTCAAAGGTCAAGGCCTGGCTAAGCTATTAGCCAAATCAAATTTCAAAGCACTCAAAATAAACCATTTGCAAACCTACGCAGACCTTCCAGATATAGAATAATTTGATGTGAAGACACCTGCAATGCAGATTCAATAATAAAAAAAAATCCTTTGCTTGGTATGGCAACATAGTTTCATATCTCCCGACTCTTCAGTGCCCAAGGGATATGAGTCCCTCTAAAGTGATAAAATTGAAGTTGCATGTGGTAAAATGTCTAATAGAATCTAAATCGGAGAATGTCATAGATGAATTTCATGAAGGGGTGTGTGGAGGGCACCACGCTTGAAGGGAAACATCCTATAAACTATTGAGAGTTGGATACTATTGGTCGAAAGTTTTTACTGATGTGAATACTAAATTCAGATCCTGTAACTCTTGCCAATTATTCTCAGGTAAACAAAATCTTTATGCACTACCCTTGATTCTGATCAAAACAGAAGCTTTGTTTCAACAATGGGGTCTAGATTTCATCGGAGAAATCCATCCACATTAAATTGCACAACATAAATGGATCTTAACCACCACAAAATATTTCACTAAATGGGTAGAATCCATTTTGACACGAAATGCTACAGACTCAGTGGTGATCAATTTCTTATATGAAAACATTTTATCTAGATTTGGCTGACCCCGAAAGATAGTTACTGATAACGCCCAAGCCTTTAAATCCATGGCGATGGTCAGTTTTTTTCAAAAGTACAATATTGTACTAGGACATTTCACAACCTACTATCCTCAGGGAAATGGATTAATTGAATCATCAAATAAGAGCTTGATCAATATAATTAAAAAGGTGTTGACTGAAAATAAGAAAGCATGGCATGCTCATTTGAAACATTCTTTGTGGGCAAATCGAATCGACACTAAGAAATCAATCAAAATGTCTCCTTTCCAAATGGTGTATGGTATCGATGTAGTCCTCCCCATAAATCTCGCTCTGCCTATGATGAATCTTTGGAAAGACTTGAAGGAATATCCTAATGATGTTACCAGAAGAATAAACCAGTTAATAGAAGTAGAATAAAATAGGGCCGAAGTGGATGAGAAACTTCATAAATATCAAGATAACATGAAATCCCTATCTGATAAAAAGGCTAAATATAGGGAATTTCTCCTTGGTGACCTAGTTTTGAAGTGGGATGCTAGAAAATAAGACGTAGGAAGGCACGGTAATTTTGACCACCTCTGGTTTGGGCCCGTCAAGATCGTGGCTTTCGAGGGAAAGAACTCATTCTTATTATAAAAACTCTACGGAAAAATCCATAACGCCCCTATCAATAGGTGTTATCTGAAGAATTTCATGCAATGAACACGTTCCAAATCCCCATTGTATCTATCGGTTTGAGTTTTATGTTTTAGTTCTCAATTTTTCATTTCTTTGGTAAGTTTTTACATTCACTGTAAATAGACCAGGTTTGTTGATTTCATGAAAACAAAAATATAAAAAACGAGTAACACCTATCGTTTCTTTTTCTTTAGAAGTTTTTGACATTTCTCATGTTTATTTTTATGTAGAATACTTGTTGATAGTTGAGATATAAGGATGTACTAGAAACCAACACTCACTTTTTATAACATTGGCTTTCTCTCAAAACAGGTGATAAATAAATGGTTTACTTGGTTGAAAATATAAAGAAAATCTGAGGTATGAGCTTCTACCCTACTGACCCAAGATAAATTTTCAAGGGGATCTCACTAAATATGAAATAAGTCTCATCCATATAAATATTTTCAACTGATCAACAACCAGAGGAATATAAGAATTACAGCCTAATCCTAAAAGTCTTCTCTTAGTTTTGATAAAATTAAAATTAAAATAAAAAATGAAATAAAATTTTAAAAAAAAGAAAATAAGAATAAAACGACCTTAAAGATGTAAATGTGTTGGCCTACACAGAATAGATCTAGCTAAACAATGATACACACATTTGCTGCGAGAACTGAAAAAGAAGAAGAAGGAGAGAAATAATGGAAAGAATTCTCATTAACCATTGTGAATAATGAATAATTTACACATGATATACTCGGTATAACTCAATGAGTTCGACTTGAGGTGAAACAAGTCACCATAGTGGTGGTATAGAGTGATTTGGACACACACTAGCAGTTACGAGAGTGAACTACCACCTATTCTAGTCTCTCAGGCAGTTACGGGAGTGAACTACCACCTAGTTGAGTTAACTAGTCAACTAGTCTTCAGTTAACTAACTGAATAGAAAGTAGTGAGGAGTTAATTCAAGGAATCAAGGATAATGCACCACTTTGATGATGATACCAAGGCAAGGTCGAATTATCATTGTGATGATCCCAATGTTTCATGGTGATGATCCCAATGCAACATCTAAACTCAACTCAACTAGTCAAACTGAAGTGTGAACTGAAAGAGAATATTCTCCAGGTGGAATATTCTCTCCTAAAATATAGGAGACTGGATAATGACTAATTATGACTAATAAACAAATAAAAACCTTAGGAAAAAGAAATCCTAGGTGTGTGTGAAGTAACTCCAATAGCCCCTGAACATCACTATGGTGAAAATAAAGATTGGGTCCCGGCAATGAGGCCATGTTAGGTACCCAAGTACAAAAGATACACTAAAATAAAGTGAGGAAAGAGGGAAAACCTCGTGGGAAAACCCCCCCCTCAAGGTACAATGTATGTAAAGAAAATAACTATAGTTTCTAGGCAACTGTGTCCTTCACTCCAAGATGACCTCACAGAGAATGGAATTTTTGCTCAGTGAAGGTCTTGGTGAAAATGTCTGTCGTTTGTTCTGCTGAAGGAAATAACTGTAAGTCAATGATCCCCTCGTGTACTAAGTCCCAGATGTAGTGCATGTGGATATCGATGTACTTCATCCGCTGCCTCTGAACTGGATCTCTGTAGAACTTCAGAGTGCTCTAGTTGTCACACCAGATGACGATCGGTCGATGAAACTGAATGCCCAACTCAGTGAGAAAATGTTGTAGCCACATAGCCTGAATGGTTATGTTAACTACCCCTATGTACTCTGCCTCAGCTGAAGATAGAGCAATGGCAACTTGCTTCTTTCTCGACCAACAGATAGGCCCAGAACCAAGACTGAGTAAGTAACCAGATGTGGACTTGCAATCAATGTTATCGCCAACCCAGTCGAAATTAGTAAAACCAATGAGATCTAATGTAGAGTCTGCTACATAATGAATCCCAAAGGTGATGGTTCCTTGTATGTATCGAAGGATATGCTTTGCAGCCTTCCAATGTAGCTCATGCGGCTCCTTCATGAACCTGGAAATTGCGCCAACTGCATATGAGAGGTCTAGTTTGGAGTGTGTGAGATACAACAAGCTCCCCACTAGTTTTATGTACAGTGTGTTTTCAACCAATGGAGTCTCCCCGCCATCCTCAAGTTTGACTCCTGATAGGAAAGGAGTCGGAGAAAAATTGTAGTCTGTCATGTGAAATCTCTCAAGGAAATCTCATGCATACTTGGCTTGAGACAGTTTGATGCCTCATGCATCCTAACTGATCTCAAGTCCAAGGAAGAAGTGTAGCGGACCCATGTCTATCATAAAAAACCTGTCATGAAGAATCCTCTTGACTGCAGCAATGGTTGAAGTTGAGAAATCGGTGATCAACAAATCATCGACATACAAAACTAAAAGTAGAAGTGAATCAGCCGTCCTGAGCATGTATACATTGTACAAAGTTCTGTGACAACAGGTAGGAGTCCATTTTGGCATACCATACCCTCGGAGCCTTCTTGAGGCCATAAAGTGACTTCTTCAGTCGACAGACCAAATATGAGTCCTACGTAAATCCCTGGGGCTACTCCATGTAGATCTCCTCAAAGAGATCATTGTGAAGAAATTCATTCTTCACGTTCATCTGATGGACTTCCCATCCCTTGGCTACCACAATGGAAAGTGACAATCGTATGGAATCCATCTTCGCTACTGGAGAGAGGGTCTCATCATAGTCAATACCATGAACCTGTTGAAAGCCTTTGGCGACAAGCCTAGCTTTGTATCTGCTGATATGTCCATCCGTTGTGCTCTTGGTCCTGTAGACCCATCTGCATCTGAAAATTTTCCTCCCAGAAGGAAGGGGAACCAGATCCCAAGTCATGTTCTCGAGGAGGGATTTGTACTCCTCTTGCATGGTGAATTCCTGAAAGGGATTTCCAGTAGCCTCACCATAAGACTATGGATCTGAAGACTGAACCAAGAAAAGATGCCTGGAAGGAAATGGTTCAGTGGTAGTGAGTGTAATAGGAGGCTCCTCGAAATCAGATCGAGTCCTCCTAGTATCGGCTGGATCACCAATGAGATCCCCTGCATCCTGAAGAGTAGTATGTGCCCACTTGGGCCTCTACTCTGGCTCTACAACTGCATCTGGATGCTCTAACTCTATATCTGACTGTACTGACTCTGAATCTTAATCATCTAAGTCCTCTGAATTAGAACTCTCATCCGAAGAAGAGTCATCATGTGCATTCTCATCATCTCAAACAAGTGGAAGAGTGAAGGTGTCTACATGCGACTGTTGAGGTACATGCGAGACACTTTCCTCAAATTGAACACTATGCTCAATGATGAGTCAGCCTGAGGAAAGATCAATAAGCTGATATCCCTTCACACCTTCGGGGTATCCAAAAAAAATGCACTTAGTGCTCTGTGGATCAAGTGCCTTCCTCTTTTCAGAGGGAATTTGGGCCCATGCACGTGAACCAAAAATTTGAAAGTGGGCCACTTCTAGTTTGAGGCTGCTCCAAGCCTCGTAGGGGGTCTTATCCTTGACAGATCTATGAGGAGATCTGTTTTGGATATATGTTTCATAGTTAAGTGCTTCAGCCCATAGTATCTTTGGTAGTGACTTTGCATGCAACATGCAAGATGCCATCTCCTTTAGAGATCTCTTTTTCCGCTCAACAACTCCATTTTGCTGCGGAGTGTAGGGAACTGTATGATGCAACTGAATCCCTGCCTCATGGAAAATATTATGGATATCATGATTCACATACTCTCCCCCATTATCAGTTCAGAGGACTTTGATCTTCTTTCCAAACTATGTCTCAACCAAAGATTTGAAATCTTTGAGGTGTTGAAAGACCTCGGATTTTTTCCTGAGAAAGTAGATCCAAGTAAAACGTGAGAAATTATCAACAAAAATGAGAACAAACCTCACTTTTTTGATTGATGGATGTGGAAAAGGACCCATGAGGTCACTGTGGATCAGATCTAAAGGTGTAGAAGATCGTTGAGACTTTCCTTTGATGAATTTCTCTTGAGGGTGTTTTCCTAGAACACATCCCTCACATACTCCCTTGGAGAAATGGATGTCTTGTAGACCATCAACTAATCTATGCTTGCTAAGATGTTGCATGTATATGAAATTCAAATGTCCAAACCTTTGGTTCCATATCCTACTACTTTCATCAGCATGAGTAAGCAGTAAAGCAGAATCAGGTTCAATGAATTTAGAAAATATATACAATCTAGACTGATTATTTACCTCACCAGTAGCAACCCTGGAGTTGGTTTGCATGTCGTATATGTCCACAAAATTTGGTTTGAATACGAATTTATTTCTAGTGCTAGAATTTGTCATCTGATATACAGAGAGAAGGCTGACAGAAAGTTTGGGAACATGCAGCACGTTCTCGAAGCTTCCATTGGTGACTTCAATCCATTCTTTGCCGATGACTTCGACAGAAGAGTTGTCCCCCATCAGAATAGGAGGACCTTTGCATGCATCAAAAGAACAATAGACTGCTTCTGAGGAATCCATGTGATGTGATGCTCCTGAATCTACGATCCAAGCATTGGGAGAGGAGTTGATTGGAATCAATGCATGGATAGAATTGCCTTTCTTGGAATTCAGATCTTCTGGCTTCTTCTTCTTTGCACCCTCGGGGATGCGATCTCCAAGGTTGTTTTGCTGAAGTATCTAAGACATCAGATCTATTTGTTTTTGCATGCATGTAGATTCCGAATGGAGTCCTTTGTGACAGTATGTGCATTTCTCTCCTTTTCTTCCCTTTTCTCCTTTGGATCTGGAGGCATTGGTGAAGGGTTTTGTGTACCCTTCCTTCTTTTTATGTTTATGATCTTTCCTCTTATATTTATATTTATATTTATGATATTTGTGGTGCCATCATGCACAGTGAGTGCAAGCGCCCTTGGGCCTTTGATTGCACCCATGTTGATGAGATTGGTTTGCTCTTGTGTCAGGGATTCAATAAAGTCCTCAAGAGAAGGCATCTTCTAGGTGGCTCCAAAGGTGAATCTGACAGTATGAAATGTGGATATGAATACAGAGAATTCAGGACCAAGCTTGGAGAGAATGGTGAGAACCATTTGTTTCTCCTCCTTCGAGTTATCAACCCCTCAAGCTTTGAGGTGCGACAGTAAATCCTTGAATTTTGTAAAGAAATATTGGATATTCTCAAAGATTTTTGGATCCAATGTGAGAAGATCCACCTATAGCATGTGTCCCCTCATATCATCCTATTTTCCAAATATCCCTTCCAATATGGTCCAATCTTCATTGACAGTCTTACAGGAAGATATATGAAAAAGGAGATCGAAAGAAATAAGACTGCAAATTGTTCTGAGTGCCTCATCCATGCGATTTAAGTACTTGGATTTTTATATGGATGATGTCAGCTTTATATCTGTATTCATGGTTAACCTATAAAACCCTTTGGATTGAATATGTATGGATATTTTCTCCTTCCATGCAAAATAGTTGTAAGGTGTAAGAATGGATTCTTTTTGGAATTCCATCTTTCACCGTCTTCGATCTTTTGTACCTGCAAAAAATTTTGGTGTATCTTTTTCTTAGAAGTCCGTTGTCTCTAATACCATGTAAATGTGTTGAACTACACATAATATATCTAGCTAAACAATGATACACACATTTTCAAAGAGAATTGAAAAAGAAGAAGGAGAGAAAGAATGGAAAGAATTCTCATTAACCGTTGTGCATAATGAATAATGTACACATTATATACTCTGTATAACTCAATGAGTTTGAATTGAGGTGAAACAGGTCACCATAGTGGTGGTATAGAGTGATTTGGACACACACCAGTAGTTACGGGAGTGAACTTCCACCTATTCTAGTGTCTCAGGCAGTGACGGGAATGCACTGCCACCTAGTTGAGTTAACTAGTCAACTAGTCTTCAGTTAACTGAATAAAAAAAAAGTAATGAGGAGTTAACTCAAGTAATCAAGGCTAATGCACCACTTTGGTGATGATACCAAGGCAATGTCAAATTATAATGGTGATGATCCCAATGTTGCATGGTGATGATCCCAATGCAACATCTAAACTCAACTCAACTAGTCAAACTGAAGTGTGAATTGAAAGAGAATATTCTCTAGGTGGAATATTCTCTCCTAAAATACAAGAGACTGGATAATGACTAATTATGACTAATAAACAAATAAAAAACCTTAGTAAAAAGAAATCCTAGGTGTGTGTGAAGTAACTCGAACAAAAGAAAATACGAGAATTGATGAACAAGCTTGTGTGGGATTGACCTTGTTCGCAACAAAACATTTGAATATTCTTTCTTTTTTATTCTTCCCATCCTCAATTTTTATTTTCCTATCATTCTCAATACCTCTCCCTGGTCTTCATAAAGAGAAAATAATTCACCTTAACTCCGAAAACTCAGAAACATGTCTTCAAAATAATGTTAGGTGAAAATTTATACATCCCTTTCAACTTAAATGAAAGAAAGTATGTTTAGGTTAATCCTAATAAATTTATCTCTCTTATCTAGTTTTAAACTGACTAGTTCGCTCAAGGTTGATCCCTAAAATTTAAAATCCCCTACAAAATCTTCTTAATCGGTGAAGATGTACTGAAGATTGAAAGAAAATTAGTTTCGGAGTATACTAAAAAATTATGACAGACCTTTCCTTTGAACATCTTAAACAGATATTATCCCTTGTATGTTACATACATATTGAATTCCCCCACTTCATGTATAAAATACAAGACAGATGGTGAAAGGAAATTCATAAAATCATTGCCCCTATCTAGTCCAAGGCAAATGGTGAAAGGAAATTAAAAAAATCAATTGCCCCAATTTTGCCCAAAAAAAGAGATGATGAAAGGAAATTCATTAAATGATTGCCCTCATCTCAGCATTTAAATGCTAAATTACTAATTGAAGTGGTGAAAGGAAATTCAATGGGAGAAGTAGATAACTTCACCGGGGTACTGAACATGCTCGCTAGTAGTGAAACAATGTCTATGATATCTGTATGGTTTTCATACGTATCTACATGATATACTTTGACATATAATTATTTTTCAGTAATATTTACACTTTGAACCAACGAGGGATCCTCCTAAGAAATTAAGTTACATATACTCGACCTTGATGTGAATGAAATCGATCAAAGCTTGATATCTCAGCTAAAGTTACTTTGATTATCTTAAGCAAATATGAATCAAGTTTTAAGAAAGAGAAATCTCAAACAACCTAACTGAAGTTCATGATTTAATGTGTTTTAAAGGTTTTTTAAGTTTCGATTGAAAGTCTTTTTCTCAATATGATTCTTTTCTGAATGTGTTTCACAGAAATGTCATAATGACTCCATTTACCCAATAAAGTCACTTGGTCTACAGTTCTTCCATGCCTCACAGGGAGACACATTCCCCAGATGGAGCCTATGTTGGAACACTTTTAAAATTATAAGCTTAAAGATTTATCCTATCCTTTCACTTTAACTTAGAATCCGATTTCCAAAAGATAAATATTTCCACTTTTAAGCCTTAAGATGTGCACAAGGTTTGTCATCGATTGATTTCTCCCATCGATCGAACATTTCCCCTTTTCTCGAATGTTTTGGAGCTGCCTGGCTGTTATAAAGGTCAAGCCTCTATAGACTGCTTCAAAGTTTCAGGTTTCAGAGTTTCGTGCTTCAGGTGTTTCATCATGTAGCAACTCCAAAGTCCCGATATCCAAAAAGTGTTTAAGAAATCCTAGTCACAATACATGTGTACCCGTCTAATCTTTGACACATCATTACTGGTAGTGGCCTGTCGAAACGATGATAAAGTTAATTTTTTCGACACACGAACGATAAATTCCTAAAATCTAAACTTAAATTAAAAGTTAAATAATAGCTTCGCGCATCTGAAGTTTGAATATTTTTCATTCTATCATATTATAAATTCATGAATCCCGAACTCCTGAAAAGCCTTAATCTTTAAGTAGAGTTAATTAAAGATTAAAAACAATTAGCAAATAATTAATCCCTGTGTGATTTCGTGTTTCGGAGATCATATCTCGAGATATTATCGAATATCTCGAGGTCCAAAATCCTAAAAATAATTAAGGTTAAACATGATTAGTTAACGGGTTAATCATGTTTATCTTGTGTTAATTTTTCATGGAATCGTAGTTCGGGTAAATTAAAATTTCATCTATGCAACCTCCCGATCGTGAACCACCAAATGTTTATGGCATTAATAACGGATCTACGACAATGATTTCGAATATGATCGCAAATCATCGCCTAGATGTTTCATTAAAGTTAACAAATACGTTGTCAGTAAAGGTATGCGTAAATTGATACTCTTAAGGTGAAAAAGATATTGAAGTTTGAATTCCATTTGCGTTTTCATAGAACAGTAAGCTTGACAAAAATAATAAGTTTACACATTTTTTGTAAAAGGTAATAGAGTTATGAACTCGTGATATCATGGCTCCAAGGAAAACAGTTAAAGCATCTGGTGAAAGTTGAAACCCAAACACATACGTCCTCTCAGACACTTCACCCAGAACTATAGATAAAGTAAAAACCTGGATGCATATATTTGATATTCTACAGTATGAATTGACCAACTGCCCGGATGATTCGGGTGATGAGGCAACCGAAACCCAAGCTATGAAATACAAATATGTTTCTCAATCAGACCTGTATAAAATAGCAACACGGCCTAGGATCATTCCTTATAATGATATGATTGGTTGGGCACTGAAGAATGTTGACCTCTCGACCAGAAGCATCTGTAACTCACAAAAAGTTGCAGTTGGGTCCTTCCAACCAGATCATTTTCAGGTAATGTACAAATTATCCCCAGTTCCCAATTACATTTATAATGCCACTTTCCTAAGGGACTTCGACAAAAACGAATGTGTGCAATATGGAAAGATATTACCTGACTTGATCAAGGATTGGTGCTCACGTCCTGAGAAATTTAGAGCAAACACCCATGGTGTATATGCTATTGCATCATTAGAACCTCACATGATGTATGTAGCCATGATGTTATGTAGACTTTTTGGGAAGGAAAACTATGTTCATTTATTACTACCATGGGTACCAATCATGAATACAGTAGCAGAGGGGTATTCCTTCGATTGGGCCAAAATATTATTGGACAATTTGGTCAAGGAAATCACTGAATATTAGTCATTGAAAGACAAAGGGAAACTTGCCCCATTTTACATGTCGACATACATCATGGGTGTCATTTGTTTTATGACGCCATTTCCTTTGATGGGTTGGAGCTGGACTCTGGCCAACATTGAACCAATACATTTCTATGACTCCAAGCTATGGGAGGATAAAGAAAAAGATTTCTTATATGGAATTTGAAACTATGTGGTGGTGTCGATGCATATCGCTATATATGATTGCCCACCTCCCAGGATTTAAGACAAGATAGTGGCCAACCTGGGAAAAATAGCATATTCGTACATTGCAAAACATTTCTCTTACATAAGGGTTTTTGGATGTTTCGGTCATCCACATCCCTTACCAATGTTTTTACCAGATTGATTGGTGTGCCTAGAGGTAGCACATCAAACCGTTCTAGAAGGAATCGGTAAAGAGCTAAAAGCAACACAGAAATAAGTGTGGCCCAAGTTTCCTTTGCAGGTTGGTACTTTCTCACTGTCAAATTTCGGCCAATCAAAGGTAGAAGTCCTGGCCCTAGAGGACATTAAGCTTGTAAATATTGAATTCAAGAAACAAGATCCACATAAGATTATGGGAAATCACATGGATCTTTATAATCTAAAGAGATATGAGCATGAATATTCCCCGTAGGATGAGATATTCATAGGAGAAAGATCTTATCGGGAAGTATTGGGCCAAGTCCAAACTCTGGATCCAGACAAATTAACCGAGTTCTATAATTTTCAAGGACACCAAAAAAATGGTCTGCCTAAATTATTACAGGGAGAAGCCCCGACGTCTCCAGCCACACATGAAGTTGCAACCCAGAAGTTAGAAACAGAAAATTCCAGTGGACGAGACATTCACAAAAATTTGGAGAAAACAAAGGTTTTGACAAAAAAAAGAAATACTGCATCATCAAATCCACCTGGTGATCAAACTAAATCTCAAGTTGAATATTTGATTAAAAAGGGATAGGATGCATCGCTATCTACACCAGATAATCTAGATACTAATACATTAGAACAACAACCATCCACCGAGATAGAAATTCCTATCAAATCGGTCACACCTTTATAGTTCAGTCGAGGAAGCCCGAATGTCAGAGTAGTATTTATAGAAGCTCTTACTCCTATTTTGGTTGAAGAAATTCCCCCTTCCGTATTCTTATTCAATAAGAAGAGGAGGTCTATAGTAAAAAGATAAATGCACCAAAAGGAGGGTGAAACTATCAAGAGGCACAAAGTGCTACAAAATGGACAGGCCTTAGAGGAGGCAAAATTTGTTATGGAAGTGGCAGGCACATAGGGAGATTTTTCCACAACAAATCAATATTCAGTTGGGAATCTAAAAGAACAACTGAAGAAGAAAGATTTTTTGGTGAGACAGTTGCAAAACCAAATAAATACAGTGGAACAGAGTGTAAGAAATGATATGAATAGGGGTTTTGAGTAGATTAGAGCCTGTGACAAACAGGAAATTCAACAGCTCAAAATTAGTGTTGATGAAATGCATAAAAATTCACAAACAAGTAGAGAAGTGACCATTCAACAGGGAGAGTTGGTCAAACAACTAAAGGATAAAATAAACTTCTCTGAGAACAAGGAAGTGGATATGGTGGTTTTCCAAGCCTAGGTGTTGGCACAGGGGTAGACCCAGGGTTCAACTCTAACAACGCACCAACAAGCCCTAACTATTGTCCTTTTCGACAACACCTACGAAGCAGATGCAGTCTCACCTGAAGTAGCCATAGGGGGTTGCAGGACAAAGGTGTCTACAACCAGAGGAAATGCAATCAGATTCAAAGGAACAACACACAGAGATCTAGTTATTCTTTATCTCATTTAAGCCTAATGCACGAAATATATCTCAAATATAACACAATGATGCAATAACAGAATAACAGAAATAAAAATAACACATCATCAATCACAAAGAACAACAAGATATACGTGGTTCACCCTCCCCCTAGGGCTATGTCCAGAGAACTATGTTTCTTGATATTATATGAAAACATACAGTTCTATCTGAGCACTTAGCTTGCAGATCTCTCTCTCTCTTTCTCTCTTCTCTATCTCCCCTCCCTGCGCACCCAGTTGCGAGGTTAATATTTTCACCCAGCTGAATATATTACAATACAAGAATTCTCTCACACACAACACTTCTTCCTCGCACAATAGTAATCACCCAATATCAATAATGGTGACTAACAATGACCAACCTCGAACGAACAAAAATGAAAAACCAACCCATCCAAGGTCCTATAGACCTTTATTTATACATTACAATGAAAAATGTCTAGGTATCAAAACCCTAGGTCTAAAACCCTAGGTCAACTTGACCCATGTTTTTAGGGCTTCACCAACCTATCTTTCCTTATTTCCCATGAGGTGCTCCAAAGCAACCGTTGGTGGATTTTTCTGCTTGTTGAGTTGTCCAGAATCCATCTTCCTTTCTTATCTGTACTCCTCGATCTTCTCGTTCAATGAATCATTTTCCCTTACTTCGCTCCTTCTTTTCTACTTCTTTGACCACTTCGAACCAATCTTAGTCAATATTCCTTTTGCACAGTTCGTACTTCTCCTTTCTTCCTTAATATTTTCTTTCTTTCATAACCAAGGGCCAACAAGCCCCCAATGCTCACATGTGACTCATCTCGAGGCATTGCAGATCTAAACCTTTTGTTTACTTCGTCTTCAGACTGTGCGGAGCAGCCTGTGCATTCTTCTATGCCCCTCCCTTTCTTGTGCAGACTGTATTTTCTGTGTCTGGTACCCAGTTTCAACTGCACATGGTACCTAGACCCTTTGTCTTATGCTTTTACTGAGAGCTACGAGGCATCTGGTTGTCATAGTACAATTTCAATCGGCTCCCATTGACCAAAACTTCCTTCCATTCTCCCTTCAAAGTCTTCAACTGTGCATCTCCTCCTTCTGTAACATAGGCAACCTCATATGGCCCAATCCAATGTGTTCTGAACTTCCTTGGATGCTTCATGAAATTGTTGTCATATATCAATACCAGATCTCCTTTCTTAAAGGATTTCTTCTTGATATGTCTTTCATGGTAGGCCTTTTCTCGTTCCTTCTGTACCTGTTGATGGAATCCTGCAATAAACCTGTCTTCTTTAGTTCCACCAACTACACAAGCCTATTTTACACAATGCCTATGTCATCCATATCTATAAATTCTGCAATTCTTAGACTAGGAACCAAATATTCCATAGGTAGGACTGCTTCTAGACCATAGACTAGCTTAAAGGGATTATGTATTGTCATCTTCTTGCAAGTGGTTCTATAGGCCCATAATACTGTCGGTACTCTCAAATCCCAATAATCTATGTTCACACTACAATCTTCATCATCGATGTCTCTAATATCTTATTAAACACTTTGATTGTACCATTCTCTTGTGGGTGGTATCGAGTGATCTTATAATGATGAACTTCAAATTCTTGGGTCAAGGCTTCAATAGTCTTATTAATAAATTGTGTACCTTGATCACTCATAAGGGTCTTCGGGCATCCAAACCTGGTTATGATATCATAAAATATGAATTTCGTAGCTCTAGTTTCAACTACAATCCTTAAATTCTCTGCTTCTTCCCATCTGTTCAAATACTCTATCGTAGTGATGATGTATTGAGCTCCTGTGTGCTTTCCTGGTGGGTTGATAGGTCCCACAAAATCAATGGCCCACTTCTCAAATGCATGTAAATTTAGCTAAGGTGCTAAAGGCATCTCATATCTTCTAGAAGGTTTCCCAAATCTTTGGCATACATCAAAGGCTCTGTAGTATTCCTTAGCATCTTTGTGTAAAGTGGGCCACCAAAGGCTAGCTCTAAGAACCTTTTGTGTTGTTTCTTTTCCTGCATAGTGTCCTCCTGTGATGCCTTCATGTGATTCTTCTAGAATCAGTGGTATTTCTGCCTCCATAATGCATCTCCTCAAGATCTCATAAGGTCCCATCTTATATAGTTTTCCAACTATAAGTGAAAAATTTGTAGCATGAACTACCAATTTTTTCTTCTGAATGACTGTATATTCGTGAGGTTCCATTCTTGTTGATAGGAACTGGACTATCTCAGTGAATTGATCATCAACCTTTCTGATGGTCAACAACTATGCATCTGGTATTGTATCCTCTAAACTGGTAGGTTCCTCTCCATGTTCTAACCTAGACAAGTGGTCAAGTCCCTTGTTCATTCTCCCTAGCTTGACCACAATATCAAAATCATATTCCTGGAATAACAATATCCATCTGCATATTCTTCCCCCCAACACTGGCTTGTTGAATAGGTATTTCAACGTAGAGTGATCAGTGAACATCTTAAAATTTCCTCCCAACAAGTAGTGTCAAAATTTCTATAGCGCGTACACCATGGCTAAATCTTCTCTCTCAGTGGTAGTGTAATTTATCTCAATTGTGGAGAGATTCCTTCTAGCAAAGGCTAAAGCATGGTTAATATATTGTGCTCTTGGTTGTTATAACACTTCTCCTAATGCAATAGATGAAGCATCGACATGCACATGGAATTCCTTACTCCAATCTGGGAAAACCAGAATGGGCGCAGTGACCATTTTCTATTTCAGTGTGTTGAAGCTCTGCTGACATTCCTATGACCATTGGAACTGAAAATATTTCTTTAATAACTTCTCCATAGGTGTTGTTATCTGTTCATAGACCTTGATGAACTTTTTCTAGTATTCAGTATGTCCCAGCATAGTGCGCAACTGTCTGACTGAAGTAGGAGGAGGTAGATCCACAATGATGGCGATCTTGGAAGGATCTACCAGCAACCCCTTCTTACACGCAATATGGCCTAGCAACACTCCAAAGGGTGAAAATAAGATGTAATTCTTCATGTTCATGGAAATATGACATTGCCTTCACTTATCCAACATTAGTCTTAAACATTCAATATGATTTTTCAATAAGCTAAAAACAATCCAATCATCAAAATATGCTTCCAAAATTTATGTGAAAATTCCTTGAATGCCTCAACCACCACCCTAGAAAATATGGTTGGTGAATTCTTCAATCACTGTATATTGGAAGGAGCCCCATTCTGTTGCAAATGTGGTCTTATGGTGATCTTCCTTGGCAATCTTGATCTAGTGATAACCTGAAAATCCATCTATGAAGGAGTAAACTTCCTGTCCTCCCACATTATCTAGAACCTCATCTGTAAAAGGTGTAGGGAATGGATCATGTAGGCATGCATCATTCATCTTCCTGAGATATACACAGATCTTGATCTCTCATGACTTCTTATCTTGGACCACCATAGGGCTAATCCATTCTAATTCTTCAATAGGTTCTATGATTCTTGCTTCCAACATTCTATCTAATTCAATTTTAACTTTAGTCTTATACTTGGGATTCAATATGTAGGTTCAATGATTGACTAGCCTTGCATCTGGTTTCAAGGGGATCTTCATTTCTCCCATGGGCCCTTTAATTCCCTTCATGTCGGTGAACTTGGTTGGAAACAAGTCCTGATATTCATGCAATAATTATGTGATCTTATCAATAGTGGCATCATCCCAATAATCTACAACATTTGCGAGCTTAGGTGCTTGCTCTGTCCCAATATTAACTCTCTTGATTTTGATTGGATGTCCAATAAAAGGTAATTCGACTCATGTTCCTTCTATGTCTCTCTCTCCTTTTGTTTCTGCGATGTTCACATTCCTAGGATCATCATCTTCATTAGTATTGATATTGTAATAGCCTTGAATTTTTTGAAGAGGTATAGTCTATTCATCCTCTTCTTGATCAACAGGGAGGTTAGGTGCCTCCTCAAAGAATTTTTGTCTTACAAATTGTAGAGCTTGATCTACTAAGGGGTTTTTAATTTCAAATAAAAATGTATCTACACATTTCTGAGTCATACCATACCAATCTATAGTGGTGAGGAGTAGTTCTGCTTGAAGATACCAATTAATAGGCGTTGTTTCCAAAGTGTTGATGAACTTATGCAGACACTAATCTTGAGGAATGTTTCTCTAGGCCTCCTTACAACTTCTCACATGGTCCTTCAGACATATTTGACCTGTGTACCGAACTTCACACCCTTCGACTTGTTCTAAAAAGTGCACTGTCATCAAAGTGCGACATTGCACCTAGTCCGTGATGTTATTCTTATGTGTTCGCCACCATATTGATGGCATTGCTTTCAAGGCTTCATCCAGTGTCAACAATCGTTGTTGTATTGGTACAATTTCTTCATATTCTCACAAGAATGTTTCTAAATGATTTAAACCATCAAATGTGGGTAAATTACTTACTTATGTATCAATCAAGCAAACTTCCCTGGTCAATGTAGCACATATCCATGCAGAAACTTCATACATTTTGATATGTCAATTATCTAGTGCTTCCTCCAAATCTGATGAGAATGTGTTGTCACTTCGCCAGCTTAAATTCCCATCTATTGTAGGATTAATGTAATCATGTTGTCTTGTTGTTAACTTATATATATTCTCTAGCTCATATGTACGACATTATTGTATGATGAGTTATGTTTATCTACGACCTTCATTGGGATCAAGAGGTGCAATGACCCTAAGGCTATCACCTTCAAATGTCATTCTTATTTTCTTTAAGTCAACCACAGTCGAATTGTTGAAAGCCCAATCAATTCCTAACAGCACAAGATAAGGACAACTATTGTCAACTATCTCAATCACCTCGAAGTCTACAAACGTCCTTACCCCGTCGATGTCCACAAGGACATTCTCTAGTATTCCAAAGGGGCTTACTACCTGCTGATTAGCCATCCTAATTCTGATAGGGGAATACATTAACTTAGGTTTTCCCATCAGTGCCCAGGTCTTCTTCGTCATAACATTGACTTTTGATCCCAAGTTGAGGACCACATAATCTATGTCATAATATTCAATCTGAGCATTAAGGTGTAGTTCCTTATTTGTCCTTCTCTTTCTATATACTTGATGTCTTGCTCTATTCAGCAGAGGGTCTACCCTGCCGATCGCATACTGTCTGATCAAATTTTGTAGTTCTTGTACAACTCTTTCATCCTTAATCAAATTAATGCATGTAGATAAGAATTCCATAATATTTCTTACCTCTTTTCCTTATTCGTGCGAAGCAGACTAATCAAATTACAAAGGCATTCCACATTATCTCACTTCTGGTTGTGTCTTTGATGAAGAAGCCTGATCTCTTTCAAATTATTTTCTTTCCTCTTCAAATGTCTACTTTTCTTCCCTTGGATCCAACACTTGTGTCTTCTCTGCAACTCTTCAGACCCTTGATTCTTATGTAGTCTTTCCTGGGGTCACTCTATCTTCTCCATTAAAAACACCTCCTCTAGTGATAAAAATGACTCTGGGGTCCTCTCCATGAGGTTCTACTAATATTATTTTCACTTGTTGGTTTCCTCCTTGTCTCTCTTGAAGTTTGGCTAACAGCACGTGATAATATTCAATAACATGTTCAAATGAGTTGCAGTAGCTACAAGTGGTACAAGGGTTCTGACAGTCCCTTGCCAAATTTCCTGGCTATGCGCATTTATAAAAAATGATCTGACCTCGACCTCGACCCATGCCTCCTCCTCGTCCTCTTCCTATGAATCCACCGAGAGGGTTGAATTTTCCTCTTCCTGGAGAGTTAAACTGCGTAGTGTTTCCCTCCTGTTTCACTTCACCTTGAGTCCTATATGTATCTCTTGATATTTTGTGCAAGAGGTCATAATCCCTATAGTCCTTCTCATCGTGCCCCACATATTTACAGAATGTGCAGTAAAGGTTGGTAGGTGTCTGGACATATTTTTTTCATGTAATAACATTCACCAGGACAATGTCTATTTCTACATACCTCGCACCAGGGTAGAGTAACCTCCTTCAAATGGCTCGAAGCTCTAGAGGAAAAGTACTCATGAAATAGGGGACAATGCTCCTTATATGGCCTTTTGATTTGCATCTAATACACCAGAAGTATTCTCTTTTATATTTTCCCTTGTATTTCTTCATATCTTTGACCTGCAGAGAGAAGATAGTTAGCTGACTCATACCTGAGCTGGATTCTACCATATGGGATGATTATAGCTTCATGGAGATCTCCAATGCCTCATCCTACGAAGAAAACTTCTATTGCATCGGAGGGAATCTGATGTGTGGTAGGAGGGTAGCAATGAACCATTCATTGTTCTTCTCATTTTGGGTCTGAAAACTCAAACGACCTTTCAAGGTTTTAAACCTTTGATCAAACTCCCAAACAAGTTCAGCTACTCTTTTCTTGATTTCTTTCAGTTCGATAATGCACTATGACTCCGACTTGGGTTTCTTGAATTCTACACTTAATCCAGTCTTGATGGTATTCAATGGTTTAGTCTATGTAGTCATTGTGGAAAACTTCATATACCAACTCAGTGCGTGGTCTCTCAAGGTAGTACTAAACTGAGCTCTCTTAAATGCTTCGTCATTGACTTTCTTAATACTCCATGCAGCTTCACATAAGAACCAGTGTTGATTAGGATCTTCAGATCCATATCCTCTAAATATAGGTAGCATCATTTCATATTCCATAAATATCCCTAGGTTTATTGACTGAGTATGTACTGAACTGCTGGTAACAGTTCTCTGAGTGCTCTGGTAACTCTAAATACCCTTGTTACTTAACGCTGCTAAAACAACAAGAGGAGTAATAATACTTACTTCGACACTCAACGATGTTATTTACTCTTCTCTTCCTTTTCTCTAGTAGATCCTGACTGTTCCTCGTTCAATAGCTCTTCTTATTCTCCATTGTAGAACCCTTTGTCCTATGCCAGTGGTTCGTGATTCAGCTCAAACAAGTTCACCATAAGAACCTCTCTAAAGTTTCTCCCACTGTGCATATGTCCAACCTATATGTTGTTGTCAATGTCTCGATTCTTGAACATTAGCTCTTCAATCCGACCAATTACTATATCTTCAAGATGTTCTTCTCATGAAAAAAGTGTAAAACTTTTACTCTCGGTCCCTTAAAGAAATATCTCTCTGCCTGACTATATGACTCTACTCTGTCAATAGCAAACTTGGTAATGTACCCTCCAATGGTGCTATCAAAATAGTGATCTACTTCTCTTGACACAACATTATCAACTCTCTTGACCTTCTTGATCAACGTCGATGTCCAAACCACAGGTGGTCTAAATATGATCTCAAACTGGGTATCTGCTAATCTAGCTAACCACTCGTATAGATCCTTATGAATTCCTCCAAATAAAATCTCGTGTATATACCTTCCCAACCAATTCTCTATACTAAGGATAGGGTTCTTATTCTGAGCTTCAACGAAGTCCTTTTCTTGTTATTCTATCCACTTTTGAATCTTTGTCTTCGATGGAAACAGCCTTGACATTCCCTCAAGAAGATCCTAGTCCCGACAATGGAACCATTTGTTGGCACAAGGGAAAACCCAGGGGTCAACACTAATAGTGCACCAACAAGCCCTAACTATTGGCCCTTTCAGCAACACTTGCAAAGCATATGCAATCTCTCCCAAAGTAGCAATAGGGGATTGTAGGGAACAAGTGTCTACAACCAGAGGAAATGCAATTGGATTCAAAGGAACAACACATAGAAATCTAGTTATTATTTATCTCCTTTAATCCTATTGCATGAACTATATCTCAAATCTAACACAATGATGCAATAACAGAATAAAATAATGAAAAATAACACAACATCAATCACACAGAACAACAAGATATACTTGGTTCACCCTCTCCCTAGAGCTATGTCCACAAAACTGCGTTTCTTGATATTATATGAAAACATACAATTCTATCTACACACTTAGCTTGTAGATATCTCTCTCTTTCTCTCTTATCTATCTCCTCTCCCTACACACCCAGCTGCAGGGTTGATCTTCACACCCAGTTGAAGATATTACAATACAATAATGATCTCACACATAACACTTCTTCCTCACACAATAGTAATCACCCAATATCAATAATGGTGACTAAAAATGACCAAACTCGAATGAACAAAAATGAACAACCAACCCATCCTAGGTCCTCTAGACGTTTATTTATACATTATAGTGACAAACGTCTAGGTGTCAAAACCCTAGATCCAAAAACCCTAGGTATAAAACCCTAAGTCAACTTGACCCGCATTTTCAGGGCTTTGCCAACCTGTCTTTCCTTCTTTCCTGTGAGGTGCTCCAAAGCAACCGTTGGTGGATTTTTTCACTTGTTGAGTTGTTCATGATCCATATTCCTTGCTTATATGTCCTCCTCGATATTCTCATTCAACAACTTGTTTTACCTTACTTTTCTCCTTCTTTTCTACTTCTTTGACCACTTTGACCCAATCTCAATCAATGTTCCTTCCGCACAGTTCGTACTTCTCCTTTCTTCCTTAATATTTTCTTTCTTCCATAACCAAGGGACAACACCAGGCATTAGAAGTACACGATAAGCTGGAATCAACTCAACAAAACAATTTTACTAAAGTATGAGTTGTTCAATATTATTATCAGCTGGTAGACCATTATTTAAACAACATTTACATAAAGGAGAGAGAGGCCGTTATAGATCGGGCTACATTCCAAGAGGTTGTTTTATTAGCAAAAAAGGACAAAGTATCCAGGATCTCTAGATTGTCTCTTTCGGAGAAAACGTGAGGTGATATAATACTAAAAACCTGGAAGGCCAATCTAGTTGAAAGTAAAAGGTTAGCCAGGGAAGTGAAGAAGGCTTGTGAAGAAGCAATTTATTCACTCGACAAAGAGTCACTGGACATTGAAAGAGATAATATTTATGAAACCCCGGGGAAAATTGATATAGAAATAAATCAACTCAGTTCCAAGACAAGCATGGAAGAAGCTTGGGTCGTGATCCATAAATTGAAACAAATTGACATTATTCAAATTAACAAGTGGATAGTCAATCCTAGTTTGCAGCTACAGGCTATATCATCAGAAGTAAGGAAAATGCAGGATGATCTACCCCATATGAAAAATAAGCTATAAACTTTCGAGGTGAATGATATTATAGAACCTTCCAAATTAGTGGTACATTTCATAGGTAGGTGTGTTGAGTGCATCGAACAAGGGAAAGCCAACACATCTGGAAACAAATGAGACAACATGTGCATACCATTTACATAGGTCATGATTAGAGGCAAACTATTTATGGGCTAGAGGACAAGAAGAAGAAATGTCTCTGCCAACAGGTGAAGATACAGAGAAGGTGCAAATGAAACTCATCGAATTTTATATATGGTAATATTTACTGTTTTTGAATTATGAGAATTCCAACCACTTAGGGTTGAGAACATTTTTGTATAAATACATAGTTTGAAGAGTTAACAAAGGCTACTTCTTGCCATATGTAATAGAGAAAACTCTCCTTTTGTGAGAATTAATACAAGTGCAGACTAAGATTCCAACCTTTGTGGAGTTTGAGTTATGTGTTTCTCCTGTATCTCATTTTTTTCTCTTTTCTTTATGCCATTCCTTGATAAGTGAGTGGTTGCATTTTAGTACTACTACTACTGTAGTCACATTTTATCGGTTGTTTGATAAGCAAGCAATTTTTCCTCTATATTTTCTATAAGTAAATATAAGACATGCGAGCTAATTGGATTACTGTATCTTATATCCTTTCAAGGGTGCATTCTTTATTTTTTTCTACTGTAAACAAGGTAAGATTCATCTTGTATTGATGCCTCATTTTGTTTAACAGTTTTGTAAGTTTCTCCCACATCATTTGATTTTATAAATTGACTCAAACAACAAAAGACAGCCTCGGTCCTATCCTGTCATTAATTTCATTTGAGGATTAATTCTTATATAGCTAATGGAAGAAAAATCACCTTTCAAAACATTCCTTTATATTCATGATGCCTGACATTATCCTTTGAGACTTAAGTGTAATCTCAAGAACAACATCTGCGTTGCTTGAATGCTTTGCTTATGTTAAAATGCTAGATTTGATTCTCAGTGATAAGTGCTAAGTGTTTAAGGTATATAATCATTCATTATTTTTGTGTAGATCTATCTTTGATTATGTTCTGCAATGTTAATAGGGTTAATTAAATAATGAACGTTGCTTCCTAAGAATTAACAAAATACTTTGTGAAGTGTTATTATCAAAGATCTGTGTCTCGACCTAGTTACAGACACCTGCGTCCTGTAACCCCCCCCCCCCTGGTTTCTACCTCGGGTGAGACTGTGCCTACTTCATAGGTGTTTCCCAAAGGGTCTATAGTCTCAGTTTCCTTGGTGCGTTGAACCCTGGGTCTGCCCCTGTGCCAACAAATGGTTCTGTTGTCGAGACCTGAAACTGTGATTGTTGGGAACTGAAGTAAAGAAAAAGGGAAACTTCGTGCATAGATCTGCTACTGAAGTATGCAATACCCTACTTGAATTTTGAATCTTTGTGCCTAGAAATTAAGTTGATCTGAATAAAAGAGGTAAGATCCTAAAGAATCAAGCTTTGTGCTTTGGTAAGAGAAAGATAAGTGAAATTTTTTGTTTCAAAAGCATGAAT
Organism: Picea engelmannii; assembly: GCA_009831015.1. NCBI lineage: Eukaryota > Viridiplantae > Streptophyta > Pinopsida > Pinales > Pinaceae > Picea > Picea engelmannii. Next base: position 275,968 of record ML779248.1, on the reverse strand, counting down.
TTAAGTATGTTTAACAGATTTTGTCCTAGTCTGAAGTCTAGGGCACAGTTGAAATAAAGAGTTGATTTGAGTAAATTTAATGGAAATGAAGAAAGATATGTTATTCCTATGCATAGAAAGAGTTTTTGGACTAATAAATGGATGCAGGAACCTAGAAAGAATTTTTGCAGATTGCAAGTCGAGCACTATGATCCTAGGGGAAGTGCGCAATACAAAATAGGTTGGGGAACATTTAAAAGTAAAAGAGGATTTCCATTGTGTTCTAACTACAGAAGGTCGGGACATATTGCTAAGGAATGTCCTGAGGTAGGCCCTATTTGTCTTTGTTGTAAGGTTATTGGTCATGAGGTTGAGGATTGTCCAAGGATTATTGCTAAAGTTGAAGAGATGAACATGAGAAAAGAAAACTATGAAGAAAGTAAAGAGACTAAGAGCATGTTAGAAAATCATAAAGAGAAAGGATCATATGAAGTTTAGACTACGATATTATAGTTGAAATAAACAATGGATGTTCATAAAGATGTCAGTTTACCAAAAATCCTGAAAGAAAAACAATGCATAAGTGAAAGAATAGAAGACTTCGACATAGACTCTGTCTTAGATGAAGAAATGCAAGTGAATATTATGACAGAAGAAACTTGGGGAATTTTGGGAAATCCTATTGTAGTACCTTTGTTGGGAAGGATAGGCTTGTTTAAGGGAAAGACGATAACCCTATGTGGAAGAGTTACTAATGTACCTATTATTGTTCATGGAACATTGACTAAAGAGGAATTTTAAGTCATTAATTTTGTTGGGGACAACGCCTCTTTCCCACTATTGTTAGGTAAGACTTGGATTGAGAAGGATCAGATCAGAAGGAAAGAAGAGGAAGAAGCTACAGAAAACAAAAAGCAATAACTAATGGATTTCATAGCTAGAAAAATAGACCAACTAATAGAAGAACGAGAGGATAAGTCGAAGAAACAGAACAAAGTAACAATGTATGAGGGATAGGTAGTCAGATAATTAGCTACCAAGGTTGGAAGAATGCCAAAATTCTTGAAGGACCTATATATTCAAGAAAGAAGTATTTCCACTCAAGAAGTGTTAAGAAAATGGATATTAACATAAAAATCATTGAGGGCACATCAACAGTGCGAAGCCACTGTGCTAGGGAGAGATAAGAATAAAAATGGAAAGAGGATTCCAGAAATAGTTAGAGAGAATCAGATCACAAGAAATAAGGAAAGGAAGCTCAATAAAAAGAAGTTTAAGTTGGAAAATCTACAAGAAGCTACAGAGACCAGATGGTAGACTTCGCAAACTGGAACCTCGCAGGAGGCAGGTTCACAGAATTTGAGCCTCGCTGGAACAACAGGACCGTGCAGAATGGGACTTCACACTGGCAAATTTATATGACCATTGGAGGTTCCCCGACCATTATAATGACGTTCCAGAAAAATTAGAAAATGAATTTATGGGATGATGGAACGCTTGTGGATGTTGAGACCATGCCATAACAAACATATTTACATTGATGGAAGCATTTCTTGACCATTGGAAGATCCATTATGATACCCCACTTATTTAACTCATCGATCATTGCACTCGTACCAATTTTTTCTACCCGTGATTAAATGAGCCAAGAAGAGAATTGTTTGTGTGTCGATATGTTCTATCTAGAACTAGACCTCTCATGTTCATTTTTCTACCCCGCCTATTTGTTTGTCTACCCCGATCTGTCTGTTCAAAATCTAGAATGTCGGGTGAACCTACTGAACTGGATAAGTCTTTCGAGGAATTCCTTAAGAATATAATGGCCGAAAGACTGATATCTGAAGGTATTTAGGCATCATCGACTAGGGGACTATAGGCTTCCCCTTCGACTGGTTGTCGTTCCGGCCATGTCAACCCTGTAACTGAGCAGCGAAATTAGCATCGCGGTGATCTGGATAATATGAAGCAGATCTCGTCAATCATACCTAATTATATTCCACCTTTGGTTTGCATTGTTAACTGCAACAACATCCCATAAGATTTTGAGTACTTCGTGTTCAGTGTGTACATTATGAAAGGAATACACATAGTCGATATTTAGTTAGGATAGATCCCGCAATTAAAGAAAATTGACTTCAATTTAGGAGACCAAAAGAATTATTCCATGTTGGCGCCCCACTGCTATCTCATGAAGACAACTCAAAATAAGCCTTGCATCATCTCATAGCCATGGAATAAGGGGTTGGCGTAGTTTACCATGCTGAATGTGATGAAGATCCCTCATTTTTTCCACCACCAGGAGGTTAACGTTTGCGTTAAAATCCTCTTGTCATGCTATCATGGTGGATACCTGTGGCTCGACAGAAGGATTATTGTAGATCCGACGTTGATCCACCATATTACATGCTTAAGTGTGAAGGGACCTTACCCTGAACAGTTTTATCCAGGGAAGGCCTCAGACCATTCCTTGGCACTGCGCATCAAACAAGGTTATGAAGAAGTTGAAAAAGGAAAGCGAGGTTACAAGGTAGCCTCTATAAAGGATGGTGCAGTGCACCTTTCTTTCCAACTCCTAGCTGGCAAGATTGTGAGGAAGAACCACCCCACATAGGTCACTAGGTTCATGGTAGACCTCGCAGGAAAGTGTGTGGAGGGAATGCGGATGAACTGGGTGAAATACCTCGTCAATGAGCTAGAGAAGGATTTTCGTGCAGCTCGGAATTTGGGATACGAATTCCATTACAGTTGGCTAATCATTTTGATCACATATGTTTCTTGGAAAATGCCTGAAGGAGCTACTTTTCCAAATATCAAACCCTAGGAGCCATTGGCCACTCAGTTTTCAACCCTGTGGTATACCAATGACATGACGAAGCAGTGGAAGTCCAATACAATGTTTCATGCATACTATCAGCAACTGAAGGTCTCCATAGAATCATTTATGTGCATGACATCACTCACCCTGCACTAGTACCAACCAATAGAAATTATTTTCATTGATCCTCATTTCATCTACATCACCACACGCAAAGATGAGGACCATGAAGAATTACAGTCGTACTACAAGATGATGGATGATGATGTGGAGAAGATTACAAAGGAGTGGTTGGAGGAATTTATGGTATCTGTCACTGATGTAGAACTATCCAACACTGACACCATAGGAAGCCCCATAGTTACATAGTTTGAGCATGTCGAAAAGTCCAGTGGGACGAAGAAGAAGAAAAAGAAAGAGGAATTCCAGGATATCGAGACCGATGAGGAGGACAATGCTTCTAAAGATAATGGGTCTGACTCACCAGGAGAAGGAGACTACAAAGCAGAAGGACAGGGAGGAGGATATGAGGGAGTAGAAGAGAAAGGAGGAGGTGAAGTTACCACCCCTCCACTTGAGGATCCCTCTGTTGGGACAGTAACACCACAAAAGAGGAAGGTTTCTCCGAACAAACCTTCAGCCAGGAAGAAGACACATGATAATAATCTCCAGTTGGAGGCCACTCTCACCGAGGAAGACATCAATATCGTCCACAGAGCTATGGAGGATGCTTCTGAGGACATCTTGTAGAGATATGGAGAGAATCGGGATGAGCTATATGGAAGAATTGAGAAGGAATTGAAGGAAGCACAATAAGTTGTTTACTTGGTCCGCGTAGTACCTATTGTGCCCTCCTCATCACAGATTGCATAATTGGGGGATGAACCAGCCCAATTTTGAAGGATTGCAGATGCAAGGGAAGCCCGCTTCCAGAGAGCATAAAAAGAGAAGGAAAAGGATACAGAATTATTGAAAAGGGAGAAATACAGAGTCTTAGCACAATTATGAACAACGTAGGAAAGTGTAGTTGCCCATGAAAGTGAGAAATCAAAGTTTCAGGCAAAGTTTCAGGAAGATAAATCCAAACTACAGAGGGAAAAGGAGAAGTTGCTCACAGAGTGGGACATGGTCAATAAAGTGGTGAGTAAATCATTTCACTCTGTGTCAGGCTTGGCACAGGAGGATCAAGATCTGGTCGAAGCTCAAATAGTGAAGCTCGTTGAGACCCTCCCGTAGCTTCATGCTAGGATAACATAATTGGCGGCCTAAACATTATCATTAACCCCATAAAAGGTGCGTGACTAGAGGGAGGAGACCTCTAAGAACAAAGTTGCAAGCATAGGATCCCTCACCTCAAAATGTAAATAGTTAAGTGATAAGAGCACCCATACATACAAATTCCACATCGAGGATCCAAAGATAATGAAGTTAGAAGTGTAGCTATAGGAGGCATAGAAGAAACCATTCTTGTTGCAGGCGCAGATGAAGCTACTCACAATAGCAGAAAGAATGAAGAGATCCCAAGAGCAGTGCACAGTACAACAAAAAATCACTTCCCTTCAGGGAAGGATAATTGAAGTTATGTAGAAGCTACAACCCGTGAAACACAAAGCTTTCAAGGTGTTCGAAGAGATTGATGGATAAGGATCACAATTGGATCAAGTCGTAGCAGTAGTAGAACAACACCTGGAAGGGCCTGTTACAAATAAGACAATCGAGGATCTCATTGACCAGGAGGCTCAGGCGAAGTAGCATGTCGAGGCATCTCACGTTAAGATCGAGGCTTTTGAAGAAGCGTTGTCCGAACTTGAGTGACTCGGGATGAGTCACAGGTGATTTTTGGGGGTGTTGGAATATTGGTTATTGTCATTGATGTCAACCCTAGTCATTGGTTTTGGACCGCAAAATTGATGAAGGTATTTGGACATGAAGGACAGTGCACATGCAGACACAACACCCATGGATGGATAGTATACATCATGTTGTTTTTTGTGGTAGGTGGCACATCACATCGATCCTCATGGTTGAGGAGAAATGAATTTTTGAAGATGACAAAGTGAATTAAATAATGAAGTATAGGTCGGCCCTGAAGATAATTAAAGAAAAGAATTGCAAAATAATAAAGTGTCAGGTTGGCCCTAATGTTAAAAGGAAGTGACATAAAGGGTATAAATACATATCATTATACATTCATTTTAAATATACACAAGTCGAATTTCATAGGAAAGATGAAGTACAGAAGGCCAGATTTCAAGGGAGGATGAAGTCTTTTGGTGATGCGTTCTAAGATATGTTATTTACAGGGCATCTTACCATTTTCACTATAACTTTTTTTCTATAACGATTCATATGATAAAATTGGTATGGTATTGAGAAGACATATATAGGTACCTGTGGTAAAAATTTCATCTCTTTATTCACTATACTTTTGGAGATACATTCTGTGAAAGATAGGGTTTTTTACTAGTCCTGAAGCTAGTCATAAACAGGTGTTCCAGGTAAAACAATCATAACTTCTTCATAGAGAATCCAAATGAAGTGAGACAAATTTCATTGCAAAGAGTACATATTTTAGTTTATTGTGTGCTAGTTTCAGAATCAGATGTTCAATATTGAGTGTGGGGCATTATGTATTGGGGAGGATTTAAGGAGTGAAACTTGGAGGAGTTTCAGAGAATACATTGAGTAATATTATCTACAGGATCAAAGTATTCCAAGAATTGAAGAATTGCATAAGTTGAAGAAATATCAAGAATCATTATCAGGTTCTATGTGATGGTTGGTTGATGGTGATGATTTAATGTAAATTTTTATTATCTCTCATATATTCTTGGGTGGAAGGAAGGGGCAAGGATGGAGAGGTCATCCGTCTCTTCATATTGGAGGATTGTATCTTCCTTTTGGAGGTTTATCCCTCTCTTTATATTTGGAAACTGGAGCTACCTTTGGAATTCATTACTTCCCTTGAACAATAACTATTGATTATTTCTCATATATTGTGCATGGTGTATTGTGGTGTATTGGTGTAACTCTTATACTATTGTTCATTGCTCATTGGATATAATTTAATGGTTTAAGTATAAGTTGATTTATTTTTTTTAAATGTAATTGATACCTATTCACCCCCCTCTCAGTATCAACAATTGGTATCAGAGCGGGTTACCTTCAGTATAGTTTAACCACTATAAGGAAGATCCTAAGCAGAAATGGAAGACAACATTCCAAATGGGATTCCACCATTTGATGGAAGCAATTTTGAATATTGGAGTAATAGAATGGAAACTTAATTGAAAGCTCTTGGGGAATATGTTTGTTTCTCATTTGCTTCAGTATACAATGCTTTGAAGAAACCAAACACTGCAACTCAGAAGGAAGCAAAAAGGAACAACAAATTGGCAATAGATACCATCCTAGATGGATTGAGATATTCAGTGAAATCTAAGGTGGGATCATGTGAATCAAAAAAAGAGATTTGGTACAAGCTACAAGACCTTTATGCAAGGGAATAATAAAAAGAAGAAGAAGAAGAAGTTGAAGAAAATTACAACACCTTAGATTTCAAAGAAGAAAATAGAGGTCAGTTCTTTTTCTTTAATTGTAAAGGAGTAGGACATGTTGAATTTGATTTTCCTCATCCAAGGATTGAAAGAGATGACATTGAAGAAGAAAAGTCCAATGAAGAAGATGAAAAACATAAAGCAGAAATGATTCAACAAGAAGATGAGAATCTTAAAAAATTGAAGCATGTTGAGATTGAAAATAGCAAGCTCAAAGACACGCATAGAAAACTGAGAAGTGAATTGGGTAACTGTGAAAATACAATTGTAATCTTGAAGAAACAATTGGTTTCAGAGCATAGTTGTTCCTTTCATTGATTCTACAATTAAGGATATACTCAATGTTAGTAAAATGTGTGATCAAGGATATACTCTCACGTTTGACTCACAAAAATGAAAAATCAAAGAACAAGGTTCAGGAAGATTGGTTGCAACTGCAACAAGAAGACCAAGTAACATATATGTCTTAAATCCACAAAAAAAATATCCAAGGAAGAAAGAGACCATAAAAATGAAGTGTTATTAAGTGTTATATGTTCAGGGGGAGCAACCCCAAAGAAGAGAGTTACCATTTTCCATTAAACTCAAGGGGAGCATCCCTACCCTTTTCCATTGATGTCAAAGGGGGAGAGAAATTGGGATCATGATGATAGGGGGAGAATGAGTGTTTCCATCAATGACAAAGGGGGATATTGTTGAAATATTGGTTTTTGTCATTGATGTCAACCCTAGTCATTGGTTTTCGACTGCAAAATTGATGAAGGTATTTGGACATGAAGGACAATGCACATGTAGACACAACACCCATGGATGGATAGTATACATCATGTTGTTTCCAGTGGTATGTGGCACATCACGTGGATTCTCATGGTTGAAGAGAAATAAATTTTTGAAGATGACAAAGTGAATTGAAGAAGGAAGTACAGGTCGGCCCTAAAGATAATTAAAGAAATGAATTACAAAACAAGAAAGTGTCAGGGCATCCCTAATGTTCAAAGGAAGTGACATAAAGGGTATAAATACATATCATTATACAATCATTTTAAATGTACACAAGTCTAATTTTAGAGGAAATTTGAAGTAAAGAAGGTCGGATTTTAAGGGAGGATAAAGTCTTTTGGTGATGTGTTCTAAGGTATGTTATTTACAGGTCATATTACCATTTTCACTATAACATTTTTTTATAGAACGATTCAGATGGTGAAATTGGTATGGTATTTAGAAGACATATATAGGTACCTATGGTAAAAATTTAGTCTCTTTATTCACTATACTTTTGGAGATACACTCTGTGAAAGATAAGGTTTTTGACTAGTCCTGAAGCTAGTCATAAACAAGTGTTCCGGGTAACAAATTCATAACTTATTCATAGTGAATCCAAATGAAGTGAGATCAATTTCATTAGAAAGAGTAAGGTATGTATTTTCTTGTGTGATAGTTTCAGAATTTGATGTTAAATATTGATTGCAGGTCATAATGTACAAGTTCACACTCATGAATAAACCAAAATTGAATAAGGTCTACCATTCTATCTATAACTTCTTTTTGGGGAGGATTCAAGGAGTGAAACTTGGAGGAGTTTCATAGAATAAAATGAGTAATATTATCTACAGGATCAGTGTATTCCAAGACTTGAAGAATTGTAGAAGTTGAAGAAGTCTTAGGAAGCATTATCAGGTTTTATGTGATGGTTGGTTGATGGTGATGATTTAATGTAAAGTTTTATTATCTCTCATATATTCTTGGGTGGAAGGAAGGGGAAAGGATGAAGAGGTCATCCCTCTCTTGATATTGGAGGATTTTATATTCCTTTTGGAGGTTTATCCCTCCCTTTATATTTGGAAGCTGGAGCTACCTTTGGAAGTCATTACTTCCCTTGAACAATAACTATTGATTATTTCTCATATATTCTGCATGGTGTATTGTGGTGTATTGGTGTAACTCTTATACTATTGTTCAGGGATGATTTTAAGGATGGAAATTTATTTTAAAATGTAGAAACCTTAGCGAATATTACTAATCCTTCATATGACAACTATAAATGTTTGGCGATATTTTTGTAAAAATATTCAAATTTCTAAGGATTTTATATAGTTTTTATAAAATTTTGGTGATTTTTAAGGTAAAATAATTTTATCCTGTAAAATTTGGGCGAATCATTTTAAAAATAATGAATCTCGTTTTTGGAAAAATAATTGAAAATTAGCCCATGAGCGAAATTTAGCCCCTAAAATCATCCATGCTATTGTTCATTTCTCATTGGATATAATTGAATGGTTTAAGTATAAGTTGATTTTTTTTTTTAAATTGTACTTGATACTGATTCACCCCCTTCTCAGTATCAACAGGGGGCCTGTTGGCCCTCAACCAAGTTTTGAGGAAACCTTGGTCAAATTTGGCCCACTTTTGGACTTCGACACATTGTTTGAAGAAGGAGCACCCAGGAGGATTTGAGATCGCATATCTCACCAATTTTTCCAGATAAGTGGACCTAGTAACGGGTTTTAGGGGATGTCCCATGGGATTTTCCCATCTTTAAGCCTTATTGTAAGGGTTTGTAAGATATAAATAAAGAAGACTGTATTGTAAAAGAAGGAAACAAAGAAAGTGAAGTGAATGTAGTTATGTGTAAAAATAGTGATTTTTGCAAAGGCATGTATGTGTAGGAATATAATTTTGTAGAAGGTGAAAATGTTGTTATTTGGATTTGTGCATTTGACCTAGTTTTGGAAGGAGGATCTGGTGCTCAGTGCACATATATCCTATCTGGTGCGAAGCTTGAATCTGTGTCTTAGTGCACAGGAGTGAATGAATGTAAGATTCAAGTGAATAATAAAGAGGCGAAGCAGTTGGTGGACGTAGCCCGGCACTAGGGTGAACCATGTATATCTAGTGTCTCACGATGTGATTTGTGAAATTTTATCTTTGTTATGTTTTTCTCTGTTCTTAGATTAGATGTGTAATGGATATGTATGTTTTTCTTGAATTCTTTTCTTATGTTAAAATGCTATATCTGATGCTTAGTGATAAGTGCTAAGTGTTTAAGGTATATAATCATTCATTATTACTGCGTCGATCTATCTTTTATTATGTTTTGTGATGTTAATAGGGTTAATGAACTAATGCATGTTGCTTCCTAAGCATTAAAAAAATACTATGTGAAGTCTTATTATCACATATCTGTGTCCCAGCCTGGTTACAGACACCTGCATCCTATAACCCCCCTGCTTCTACCTCGGGTGAGACTGTGCATGCTTCACAGGTGTTTCCGAAAGGGCCGGTAGTCGGGTGTTTTTGGGTGTGTTGTTAAGCATTGAATCCTGGGTCTTCCCCTGTGCCAACACTCCTGTCATATGCATAGAGCATCCATTATCAATATACCATTTACACTTTTTGTTTTTGGCATATAGGGCTACTTTACATTCTGTTACTTTTTCTTCCACATATTTTTCTTTCCATATATTTTTATCTTTATTGTTGGGAATGCATGTCTTCAAGTATTGCATTGGAAATCTACATTCAATGGATTTATGACCATAACTGTTGCACTTGTGACATTTAACATTGTAATCTTGTAAGGGAGAGAATGAATTATATTTTCTTTTCTTTGCATTATTCTTGTTGTTCTTATATATTTGGACATTTTTAGGAATATACTTTCTACAGGCTTTACAATGTACTTCTTTATGTCCAAAATTATTGCAAGAGTAGAAAATGAATACATGTTGATATCTATTAGGGGGAGTCCTTCTGGTGATTGTATTATTTTTGTATTCTTTTTATTTTGTAGGGGGTGCTGATTTTTGTTTATTAGGAACACTCTTTAATGGTACCATCTTCCCTTTGGTATCTTCCCTTTTTGGGGCTTCTAAGAGAATTTTCATAACCAAATGGTTATTTTTCAATCTTATCTTTTGCATAGGTTGAATCTTGATCATATCCCAATCTTGTCTTATCGTTTGTATATATTTGAAAATTAAGAATGAAATTCGAGATTTTTGAACTGTTCTCAAATCTTTATTGGTTGTTTCCTTTCTCAAGTTCCCTCTTTAATTGAACAATTTCAGTCTCTAGCTTCTTACAATCTTGTTGTTTTTCATTGAGTTGTTTAATCAAGACTTCTTCATTTCTCTTGGCTTCTTGAAGTTGATTCTTTAGGTCAATGATGATTTTCTATGATTCTTTGATGGTTTTTGAAACTTTCTTGTCACTTAATTGTTGTGTTTCTTTAAATTATAGCAATTGTCCCATTAGTAACTTGTTCTTCTTTTTATACTTTCTAAGTTCATCCAGAGAATTGATTAGTTCTTATTCTAGGTCTACTTCTCCTTCATCCTCAGATTTTTATTCAATATCAAAATTATTTTTAGAAATATTATCTTGGGTTTTTATACCCATAAATATATGTTCTGACTCTTCATCTTTACTTTCTTCATATGAACTACTATCCTCTTTGGTGTAAAAGGTATTCTTCTTTTGGTTTTTGGTTTTTCCCTTTTTATGGTCTTTCTGATTATAAGCCTCTTCATCATCATTATCTTCTTGTTTGGGACGGCGACATTTGTTAGAGAAGTGTCCAATTTTTTCACAATTGAAGCATTTGAAAGGTAATTGTCCTTTGTATTTTGCATACCCTTTCTTGAGTTTTCTTATAAAGTTGGACTCTTCTTCATCTGATATATCTGAGTGATTTTGATTTGGCACATGCTTATGGTTCCTTGTTTCTTTTGATGCTTTGAAGGTTGTTTCCCTTTTTGATGACTTTTGTTTCCCGGTTCTCATTTCATATGCTCTAAGAATCCCATGAAGTTCATCCATTGTAAGGATGTCAAGGTCTCATATATATTCCAAGGTAGATACCTTGGCATCATATCTCATTGGTAATTATCTCAACACCTTTTGGACAATAATATTTTATTTTAGTTCTTCTCCTAATGCTCTAATTGAATTGACTATTTCATCTACTCTTTGAAAATATTCTGCAATGTTTTCTTCCTCTTTCATCTTCAAACTCTAAAACTTCCCTCAGTGTGTTTGAAGTTTATATTGCTTAGCCTTTCCATATCCTTCATAGATGATATTCATTTTATCCCAAATTTCCTTTGTTGATTTACAGTGAATCACTTTTACAAATATAATATTTACTAATCCTCCAAGAATAGCATTAACAACTATTGAATTGTCATTTCAGAGATTCTTTGTAGTAGTATCAGTAGATGGAGTATATGGAGTAGTGCAACCATTTTCAATATATTACCAAACATCACAACCAAGGGCCATCAGCTAACTTTTCATTCTTATACTCCATAAATCATAATCATTTCCTTTAAACAATGGTGCTCTATTGGAGGACATTCATTCTTGTTGATCCATTTGATCTCTTCAAAATCTACCTTCCATTGGTTAAATTGTGGTGAAGGAACTTGCTTTGATACCAATTGTTGAAATATTGGCCAATACTGA
>ML779248.1:245444-264117 GCA_009831015.1 Picea engelmannii | reverse complement strand
AGGGGGGGGTAAACCAATATTTCTTATTATTTTAAAACTCTAACAAAATAATTAATCATAACAATTGATCAACAATAATGTACTGAATAAAAAAATTTAAATATAAGAATAACAAATACAAGTTACAATTGTGTGAGAGACACCAATATCTCTTCTTCTGAGCACCAAATCAAGGAGACACCAATCCCCTATTTTTAGAGCACCAACTCTAGGAAGCACCAAATCACTTGTGAAACATGTTTTAACCTGTAAAGGACTTCAATCCTCCCGAGCTCCTCCCTACCACCCTCACTTCATAAAAATGTTTACAGTTTCTTTCTTAGACTCCGATCCTACTCTTGATCTTCTAATGTAGACTGCAAATACACCCTCCTTCCATTATACCTTTATGGTTATATATTATTCCAATAGGTGTGAATTTGAAGCATAGTGTCTCTTTGTATGAACCAATGCACCTCTTCATTTAATTTAATAATAATGCTAGTATTTTGTCATTAAATTTTTTGTCTTTAATTCTAAAGACTTCAAATCCCTTGTAATTTGTTCATCATTTAATGGAATAAAAAATTGTTTACAGTTATTGTAACAATTCCTTGAGCAAACCCTGCTTTTGAGGTGTTAATTATCTTTAATAATAATTTTAGCCTTTATGAGTCGATCTAAGTTATAGATTGAATCTTCTTATTTTTTCCTCACACTTTCATATTGATCCAACGATCTATGATTAATCTTTGTTTTTCATTCTTGATGCATAGTATTTATGATTTCCTTGTCTGTCGACCTCATCCATCCAATAACTATTCATATACAGTTCCTCTTGGCATATTGTATTTGTTGGATCATTGATGATCAATATGTATGATCCATAAACAGGATTCTTATATCCTTTTTGTCTCACCAACATGGAATTATTTGTTTTAAAACAATTACAATTATGGTTTTTTATATTACAGGAAATTATTAACCACTCAAACCATAAGTCGATTCGGAATGAAATAGAGTCAACCACCCAAAAGTCGAAATAAAAAAATGAGTCGGCCAAACTGCAAGTCAAGTCAAGGAAAAATAAGTTGACCAAAGTCAAGTTGGAAAATAAAATAGATTCAACCACCTGGAATTCGAGATGGGAAAATAGTGTCGGCCAAACTGCAGGTCCGTTTGAGGAAAAATAATTTTACCAAAGTCGAATAAAAAAATAAAATAGATTCGACCACCCGAAAGTTGAAATGGGAAAATAGAATCAGCCAAAATGCAGGTCAAGTTGAGGAAAAGTAAGTCTATTAAAGTCAAGTCGACCAAGATTCAAGAAATGTAAGTCAAAGTAGAATGAAATTCAATTCAAAGTTATCCAAGTCGAAGTAGGAGGAAATGCAAGTCGAAGTTATCCAAGTCGAAGTCGAAGGCCATGCAAGTTGAAGTTATCCAGGTTGAATTCAGAGGAAATTCAGGTTGAAGTTATCCAAATTTAAGTCAAAGGAAATGAAATTTGAATCTAAGTCGAAGATAAATAAGTCTAATAGAGACTCTCATACCAGACCCTTTTACACATTTTATTTAGCACCATATTTTGATCTTCTCCTTTGCATTTAGATAAGACAAATTTAGTATCCATAAGTAATCATGGTTTAGATAATGCATGCATTTAACAATATCATATGCACAATTTTGATGATAATGACCATAATATTGACCTATTTGCATCAATGGAAATACCAGCATCACATACCCTCTTTGACATCAGTGTCAACTTCATAACATTATGTCCAATATTGACCATATTGATGTCCTTTGACATCAATGCCAACACCATGTCCAACATTATGGCCCCACTGTCGTGTGTTTTTTTGGAGGTCTAGTGTTATTTGAGAGTAAATACAATAGGTCTATTAGGACATGTTCATTTATTCCCCCCCCACATGGATAATACCTTCAACCATCTTACATTGTTACTTTCTTTATGTATGATTGTCATCATTTGATTACATGGAGTTTTAAAAATACATTTTCAAGGTAGTTTGAAAAATGTTGGTTCTATTATTTATCCTCACCATGACTTGAAAACATCCACATATAGTATATCACCATAGGGGAACCACAACATCCCCATCGGTCTCGATGTTTGAGAAACCTCCCACCAATTTTAGAAGGTGTCCCCGGTTTGGTTGACACATCAACACCACCATCACATACACCAGTAAGTGCCATGATCCTAGATTCATCCTTAATTGGATCTACTTTGTTGGGCACCAATACTTAGAATAACTCAGCCACAATTCCTCCACCATAGGGAGGTGGAGCCCAACCTTCTTCACAAGGTACAAACTCCCAACCATCCTCACAAGTAACATATTCTCAACCACATCATACCATGGCATGTACTCCCCCATCCATGCCATACTTGGCATCTCTCAAAATCACATACTTGACCAAATTGATGAATGATCCCATATTACACGACCCCACTTGGTTGAATATTCCCACCAAGTTTCCTTCCAATATTCCCAAATTCTAATGAAAACTCAGAGAAGAACCAACTAATAATATCATGTATTTTCACTTGTGGTGTTCTTCCAATAGCATTATGTAAGATTTTGTTTTCCTACTACTATTCCAAATAAATCTCACTTGTCCCTCCACCAAATGTTATGTGGATGAAAAAGTTGGGTCCCACTCAATCTTTGAGTCGTTGGAAAAGGACCTTTTATCATTCTTCCAACTCACTGTGTGCCATGAAACTAGTTTTAAATTCTATCTGAATTCAAATAAACTTAGGCCATCCATATCACCAATCATATTCATGAATGGAGAATAAGAATATTTTTTTTCAAGGTGAATACCACCCCACAACAACGACTATATTGGTTCCTCAAATCACTAGTCCCTCTCCTTGCCAAAGATGTCGCCACCACTTTCCCTCAAATTGAAGATGAGGATATCACTAAGGAATAATAGTTTGACTTGATTTACTCTCAATCAGGGTATATTTATACATTGTTACCCAATGCTCCTTTCCCTCTATCGTTTGGTTAAGACAAACCTAGAACAATGAGGATGCCAATGGGTTGATTGGGTCCATGGCCCATACACAACCACACACTAAACTGGTACCCACTTTTGGGACCACTCAATACACACCACCATATGTAGGAACCCCATATTATCCTCCTCCACCACCCCAACCAGTATTCATGGCATCTCCCCCTCCATAATAGGAGCACACGTACCTGCACCGCCCAACTATGTGCATGTACCACACTAAGGCCCACCGTTGACCACATCATATCATCCCAGCACTAGAAGTGTCCTATCCACTTCATATAATCAGTATGGACCTCCATAAAATAATACATACTACCCATTTTATGGCCCTCCCCAACCTGTTGCCCCACCACATGGACAACAACAAGACGAAGTAAATTTTATTCAAGCTTACCCTCTTCAACAAGTTCAAATGTTCGAACAATTGAACACATCCAACCCCCTAATCAATCCAACAACAATAGGTGAAAGGGAAAGAATAAAAACCATGTACAAGAGGGAAACAAAAACCAAACCGCCTACTAGGGGAAACCAAAATCAATCTAATCAAAATACCCAAGGGGACAATAACACTCACCAACCACAACAAGGGAGAAACAACAATATTCAAAAAAACTTCCCTTGCACACTATGCAATGAGTATGGTAATTATACCCATCATTTCCGCCAAATTATTGAATACAAATTAATGAAAGAGTCAATGAATAACCAACAACCCCTTGCCCCTCAATGACCCCCGTAAATACCCAAAAATTATTTGCAAACTCATACACCCATAGTTTTCCAAAACCTTATTCATCATCAGGGAGTTATTAATAACCAACAAACAATAAAAACCCCCCACTACAAATGGGGAAACATCCTAATCCAGGGCCACCCTGATCCAAAAATGTCGTCGATTGACCATTCCTCCTCACCATTGAAGATGAAATCCTACTTCAAACATGCAGTCGTCAATACAAAATGCCTCCTAAATCTAACCTCCGCAAGTCAGATTCCCCCTGCCATACCATCAGGAAAACCATTGACCATTCCCCTTCCAAACACTAATACTATCACTCAAATTCCTCTCATACCATTATGCAAGAATGCCAACAACCTCCATTCTAGAGAAACACACTCGTACTGCCCCATTAATGACCTGCCAAAATCGTCAGTGGCCATGTCTGTCTTGGAGGTCCTCCAAATTTGTCTATCCCGACCTAAATCATTTCTCTCAACCTTGGGTGAATTTGATCCATCAAACACCTATCTGATCACCTTTGACTTAGATAATAGCGAGCCATGTTTACCATCACTACTGGATTTCCAAATTCCATTGAAGATCTTTAACCACCCGATCCATCGATGCATCATCGATGAAGGGGAATCCACATGTATCATGTCCAAATTTTTATGGAAACAAATTGGTTCCCTTGAATGCATTCCATCCTCCATTATTCTTCGAGCATAAGACGACCGCCCATCACAAGCAGAATCCCTCTACCAAAACGTGCATGTAGAACTTGGAGTCAAAACTTTCATCATTAACATTGTTGTCAATTCCCCATTAGACTAAAAACTCCTCTTCAGACATAGTTACATGTATGCCATGAAGGGAGTTATGTCATCCATTTTTCACACCATGATATTCCCCCATAACAAGAAGATAGTCACCATTTACTAGTTAACACACTATGAGCCCAATCATTTTGCCAACATTGATAATGTACTCCTCCTCATATGGTCTAGTGTTGACATCTCATCAGTTGTCGACATTAGACAAAGAATATTCCAAGATGCCTCCCTCTTGGGTTCTTATCAAGGATATCCTCCCATTACCCTACCTGTCGGGAGTGCACAAGTATGTTTTGTTACCTCAAATGGCCTCGAAATTCTAGAAAAATACCCCCTTGACGAACATGCCACCCCAATCATCGTAGAGACCCCAATGTCACTAGTAGGCCCAGAGAAAATTCTAGGTTCCTTACCACCCATTTGGAAAATAATCCCTCAAGACCTAACCCAAATTCCATTCTTTTATCCACCACCTGGTGTGTCAACTTATCAAGTCGTTGCAACTCTCACCTTACCTAACATGGTGATCGCCATCCTCGTTTGGTACCTCAAACCACCTTCTATGGTACCAACACCATCGTTCCCAGTTCAACCCACTGTTGGACATAACACATCTATCATCTAAACTCAAAAACTTCGTATTGGTCATATAGTTTCACCCACCACTACTAACAAAGGGGGAAAAAATAAAAAGAAAGGAACCAACCAACCTCATGTCCAACCACCATGCGAAATTTTTACAATAGTTAGACACTCAAACCACCCTTTCCCTCAAAATTGCTTGATTTACACAATATCATTCAACTTCCTAAAGAAGTACCCCTATCCCCTACCCCTACAGTGACACCTACCCCAACAAAATCCTCTTCTACAAAGAATAAGGGCCTGTGAACCAACCATGCATGCACCCTATGCGGGGAATACGATAATTACACACATTACTACCTGGATATCGCTACCTTCTAGGAGACTCTGAGAGAATTCGGAAAAATACCACTGCTAGAGCCCTCTTAATCTAACCACACTCCTACTAGTACTCAAACCATTTAATATGTCTCTACGTCATATGGATAACTACACATATAGGTGCCCACTCATTTTTGAAGGACGGGCACACCATAGGACTTCCATCCCAACCATTGCACCACAGGCCCAACATCCATTATACTGAGCCTTGGAAAGCCCCCCCCCCCCCAACAATCACATCATACCACCTCTATAGCTCAACCTTCTTTGTTCGAACCCTCTAGCCATACCCATTCCATAACTATCGAAATATTTACCACTGAATCCACCCAATTCACCAGTAAGTCTTATGCCTTACATTTTACCTCCTCCCATCACTCATGATCCAAACTCTTGTTTGGACATATGGTGTATTTCATCTAAAGAGCGGACTCATCCCCATACATCACATTAGGGGATACTGAAACTACCCTATCTACATCTAGACCCCCTTCCACAAACAATGATATCATCCCCATTGTACCATAAACATTGGGCACTAGCACATCCCTCCCACCGGTTCAAACCTCGGAGGACCCCCTTTTCTCACACATCTTCCACTCTGATGAAGATATCATTGAGGCTATGACAACACCCAACTATCTATGGGATGACATTCACCATCTCTCTCTCTTATTATCTCAAGAATAATTTCAACCCCACCTAAACCCTTAGGTCTATGTGATTGAAACTAAATATTTCATCCCCCTAGGACATGTTGATTGGTTCAATAATCCAATCCTCGTACTTGATGCATTTGAAGATGGTAACATGTCCAACATCTCCCTTACCATAAAAATCGACATTTTAGTCAAACTAAGCATCATCAAAGAAATTACCCTTGATTCTGCATGCACCCCTAAGGTCATCACAACTTACAAAGTCCTCTTTTAGGAATTTTGAGACATATTCACTTGGCCATACATGGAAATGCCTAGATTATACCCTGCCATTGTTGAACATTGCCTCAAAACATGGTTGGATGTTTCCCCCAATATCCAAAAGAAAATACCACTTCATCCCTCAAAATCCATGGATATTAAATTAGGGATTGATAAATTATGATCATCTAGGTTCATTTATCCCATCATATATACATGATGGGTTTCCAGTCCTGTTCCAGTTAAAAAAAACAAGGAACCATCCACATATGCATCAATTCCGCAATCTCAACCAAGCATGTCCCAAGGAAAACTTTCCCACTCCCCTCATCGATCACTTTATCAATGCTTGCACTGGACACAAATTCCTCTCATTAATGGATGACTTCTTCGACTACAATCAAATTCAGATTCATCATGTGGACCAATGAAAAACTAAGTTTACTGCCCCATGGGGAACCTTCTCCTATAGGGTTATGCCATTCGGCCTTAAACACACTGGTGCTACTTTCCAGCAAGCCATAAAATGTGATTTCCGTGATCTTTCCCATATCATTTTAGCCTACTTAGACAATCCCACTGCTTGGTCTAAGAAAAGGTCTGATCATTTGGAACATTTACAACTTGTATTTCAACAATGTCATCGATATAATATCTGGTTGAACCCCCTAAAATGTGTGTTATGTGTAACTTCAATACATCTACATTTTTTCATCATTTCCAATGAAGGAATCACAGTCGACCCCCTCAAGTTCCAATACATTAATGAGATCAAGGAGATCCTCCCATTACCCCACCTGTAGGGAGTGCACAAGTTTGTTTTGTTACCTCAAATGGCCTCGAAATTCTAGAAAAATATCCCCTTGATGAACATCCCACCCCAATCATCGTAGAGACCCCAATGTCACCAGTAGGCCTAGAGAAAATGCTAGGTTCCTTACCACCCATTTGGAAAATAATCCCTCAAGCCCTAACCCAAATTCCATTCTTTTATCCCCCACCCGATGTGTCATCTTATCAAGTCGTTGCTACTCTCACCTTACCTAACATGGTGATTTCCATCCCCGTTTGGTACCTAAAACCACATTCTATGGTACCAACACCATCGTTCCTAGTTCAACCCATTTTGGGACGTAACACATCTATCATCCAAACTCAAAAACTTCCTATTGGTCACATATTTTCACCCGCCACTACCAACAAAGGGGGAAACAATAAAAAGAAAGGAACCAACCAACCTTGTGTCCAACCACCATGCAAAATTTTTACAATAGTTGGACACCCAACCCACCTTTTCCCTTAAAATTTCTTGAGTTACACAATATCATTCAACTTCCTAAAGAAGTACCCCTATCCCCTACCCCTGCAGTGACACCTACCCCAACAAAATCCTCTTCTGCAAAGAATAAGGGCCTGTGAACCAACCGTCCATGCACCCTATGTGGGGAATACGATCATTACACACATTACTACCTAGATATCGCTACCTTCTAGGAGACTCTGAGAGAAGTCAGAAAAACACCACTACTAGTACTCAAACCATTTAAACCAAATGGATAATTACACATATAGGTGCCCACTCATTATTGAAGGATGGGCACACCATAGGACTTCCATCCCAACCATTGCACCATAGGCCCAACATCCATTATACCAATCCTTGGAAACCCCCCCAACAATCACATCATACCACCTCTATAGCCCAACCTTCTTCGTTCGACCCCTCTAGCCATACCCATTCCATAACTATCAAAATATTTACCACTGAATCCACCCAATTCATTGGTAAGTCTTATGCCTTACATTTTACCTCCTCCCATCACTCATGATCCAAACTCTTGTTTGTACATATGGTGTATTTCATATAAAAGAGAGGACTCATCCCCATACATCACATTAGGGGATACTGAAACTACCCTATCTACATCTAGACCCCCTTCCACAAACAATGATATCATCCCCAATGTACCATAAACATTGGGTGCTAGCACATCCCTCCCACCGATTCAAACCTTTGAGGACCCCTTTTCCTCACACATCTTCCACTCCGATGAAGATATCATTGAGGCTATGACAACACCCAACTATCTATGGGATGACATTCACCATATCTCTCTCTTCTTATCTCAAGAATAATTTCAACCCCACCTAAACCCTTAGGTCTATGTGATTGAAACTAAATATTTCATCCCCCTAGGACATGTTGATTGGTTCAATAATCCAATCCTCGTACTCGATTCATTTTAATAAGGTAACATGTCCAACATCTCCCTTACCATAAAAATTGACATTTTAGTCAAACTGAGCATCATCGAAGAAAGTACCCTTGATTTTGCATGCACCCTTGATGTCATCACAACTTACAAACTCCTCTTTTAGGAATTTTGAGACATAGTCACTTGGCCATACATGGAAATTCCCAAATTAGACCCTTCCATTGTTGAACATTGCATCGAAACATGGTTGGATGTTTCCCCCAATATCCAAAAGAAAATACCACTTCATCCCTCAAAATCCATGGCTATTAAATTAGGGATCGATAAATTACGATCATATGGGTTCATTTATCCCATCACATATACATCATGTGTTTCCAGTCCTGTTCCAGTCAATAAAAAACAAGGAACCATCCATGTATGCATCAATTCTGCAATCTCAACCAAGCATGTCCCAAGGACAACTTTCCCACTCCCCTCATCGATCAAGTTATCGATGCTTTCACTGGACAAAAATTACTCTCATTAATGGATGACTTCTTTGACTACAATCAAATCTAGATTCATCATGTGGACCAATGCAAAACTAAGTTTACCACCCCATGGGGCACCTTATCCTATAGGGTTATGCCATTCGGCCTTAAAAATGCTGGTGCTACTTTCCAACAGGCCATAAAATGTGATTTCCATGATCTTTCCCATATCATTTTATCCTACTTAGACAATCCCACTGCTCGGTCTAAGAAAAGGTCTGAGCATTTGGAACATTTACAACTTGTATTTCAACGATGTCGTTGATATAATATTTGGTTGAACCCCCTAAAATGTGTGTTATGTGTAACTAGATTACATCTACATTTTTTCATTGTTTCCAATGAAGGAATCACATTGGACCCCCTCAAGTTCCAATACATTAATGAGATCCCCCCTCCAAAAAATTTGTGACATCCGCAAAAAATTCAAGGAAAAGAAAACTTCCTACATTGCTTTGTCCCTGATTACTCCATATGCACCCATGGATTCTTGCATTTATTACAATATGATATACCCTTCCATTGGTATCAACATGCCCAAACCACTTTTGACTCATTAAAAAAAGAACTCAACAAATCCCCTTTGATTAGTCCCCCAAACTTCGAAAAGGATTATATCCTATACTTGTCAGCCTAAGAGGTTTCAGTTGCAAGAGTTTTATTCCAACTAGGTGATGAAGGGAAGGAGAAAGTCATTTATGATATCAATGAGAACCTCTCCATGCCACCTTTGAAATACATCCATGAAGAAAATTAGCCCTAGCAGTTGTCCCCGCATTCAAAAAATTGTGCCATTATATCTTGCTTCGAAATACCAAGGTCGTGGAAGATTCTAACCCTATGCACTACTTGCTCAATCACTTCCAAATTAACGGAAAATTCACACGATGGATTTTTATCCTACAAGAATACGATTTAGAGTTCTCGAATCCCAAGAGAAAAAAATCCCTGGTCCTTGCTGAGCTAATCTCATATCTCCCCTCTGCTTTCCATGAAGGCCCCGTCAATGAATACTTCCTAGATGAACACCTATTCATTATCGCATCTGATGATCCATGGTACAATGATATCCTGGTGTACCTCTGCAATCAAAAATTAGGCCCTCATCTCTCTCTTGATGATAGACACTACATCCCACTACCTCCTCCTAAAATAAGTCCTCTACCACAGGGGGGTAGATACAATCCTTCGTTGCTTCCTCACCATTGAAGAAGCTGAGAAAGTGTTGAATGATTGTCATAGTGGTTCCTGTGGGGGTCACCTTTCATGAATTTCCACCACTCAAAAGGTCATCTAAGTTGGTTACTTCTGTCCCACCTTATTTCATGATTTCATCCATCCAGTTAAGCATTGTGACAAGTGTCAACTATTCACACATAAAGCTAGAGATCCACCAACTCCCCTCCATCCTATTGTCATCGTAGGCCCCTTCTACAAGTGGGGAATCTATTTCATGAATTGAAATCCCCCGTCTAGTAACAGGCACAAATACATTGTATTCACAGTTGACTATTTCACCAAATGGGTTGAATCCATGCCCATATTCAATAACACAATTGACACAACAACCTGCTTAGTTTTTAACCATTTCATCACCCACTTTGGATTCCCCCTCCAGCTAGTGTCTGACAATGATTTTTTTTTCACAATGAAGTATTCACTAAGTTATCTACCAAACCAGGCTTTACCCATGAGTTCTCTTCACCCTATTACGCCCAATCAAATGGGTAATTTGAAGCCATCAATAAAGTCCTCAAGACCATGCTCCAACACACAGTCAACAAACACAAAACCAACTGGAATCATATGATATTCTATGCATTATGGGATATCACATAGTCGTAAAAATGACAATCGGGTTTACACCATTTTTTCTGGTTCATGGGATGGAACCCTTACTTCCCATCGAGTGCGAAATACCTACTTTGCGCACCACAATTGATCTCGTTCCAAATACTACCCCCATCGAACAATGATTTCTCAATCTCGAATCTCTCTATGAAGATTGTCAATCCTCCTTACAAAATAATGAGGCAACCACGAAATGATCTAAGGTGGTCTTCGATCGTCAATTTAACCTTCGATCCTTCACTGTAGGAGATATCGTATTAGCCTACGACATTGCGCATGATACCCTAAGGAATGAAAAAATTGAATCTCTATGGCGGTGACCATACATCATCCTCCATTGCCTCAGTAAAGGAACCTACATCTTGGCTCACCCTGAAGGGGCCACACTCAAAGACCCTTTCAACAGGTTATATCTGAATAAATTCTACCCTTAGTATAACTACTCTACCTTAGGGAATTTCTTTTATTTTCCTAGAGTTTTTAGTCTTTTCTCTCAAAAAATCCCCACAAAAACATATGTTTGATTCCTTTCTCTTATTTTGACATATGCATTATTTAATCGCCTACCACATTAGGTATGTTGATGGTGCTAGCCACTGGACTCATAATATCACTTCACCATCTTGGGCCATTTACACCCCTAACCATGTATTACTACACTCTAGTTTTGTATGCCTCGATCCTACCACCAATAACCAAGAAGAATACATTGTTTTCATTGGTCTCCTCTCATAAGCCACTCACCTCCATATTCATCACTTAACCACCCTTTTAAATTCCCAACTCATCATTTTGTAGTTGAATAATGTGTATCACATCCATGATCCATGCCTCTATTGCAAATACCTGTAAGTTAAAATTCTATCATGAAATTTTGATTCAATCACATTTAATCATATTGTCGGGAGCCTCAACCAAGTTGCAGATCACATGGCTAATCAAGTCCTAGATTGGGATTTATCCCATTAGCATACAATATTAGCATTAATGCATCGAATAAAATAAAGATCCATCCATCACATCAAACATATATACAAAACCACAAGAAACATCATCATCAAATTGTATACTCATATATATATATATATGGTGTCATAAGTGTTTCTTCCATAAAATATACAATCGTCTTAGCCCTATGGCTAGGCCCAAATATAAAAAAATATTCCCTCAACATATACAAAATGTGAGTTCACAAACTCATATACATAATACAAAAATGGGACACGCTCATACTAGAGGCGACACCTACGAAGCCCCTAACTCTAAAAATTCATTAGTCGGAGGGTCTAATAGTGGATCCCTTTCACCAAGGGGACCTCTCCCCCCCCCCACCTAGGGAAATCTCACTCACAAGTATTTTTCTTGTCAATGTTTCTCCAGCTACTACCGCTCATCGTACAATCCACCTCCAACGACAATCCACACCTATACAATGATCCAGTATCTTCTCATCCCAAATATGATGCCATCTCTCCTCAGGTACTCCATCAAAGGATGCATATATTCATCACCTTAGGTCCTCAATCTCTCGAACCAACAAAATTGTGTCATTCCTCACAGGATCCTGTGATGGACCTACCCCAAGGTCATTATATCAGCAAAAGTGGCATCTCACCCTTTCCTCCACATCTCTCTCCTCCTCCTCTATAGTACGCACAAACACAACCTATCATTCATTGGGTCCCACATATTCAAAGTCACACAATTGGTTTCATGAGTCCCTTTGGAAGACCAATATATACATCCATGAGTATCAAACATGAAAAATAAAAAAATAATACCTTGGTGATAACAATGCTCACTTGGAGCCCCGGATGGGGTGACACGTAGCTACAGGGAGACAGGTGGATCCGCACCCAGCCCTGGCATAAATGTCGACGACCGCCACCCACGCGCATGACATAACGATGGGGGACGGCCATCGTTGCATTTTAAGGGTGGAGGGACCTTTCCCTCGAGCGACAAGGTACGAGTTTAATGGTTTAGTAATGGCGATGGTTAATTGCGAAAGGATGGCCTCGGCTCCGGTTCATTCCATTTACAACTTGCTCAGTAAGCGCAGGTCTGCACCTGCCAAGGCCTTGTTCATAGCCCGAGGGCTCTGGTGTTTGGCATTGATCGCGCATTTGGCATTCTGGGCTCGATTTCTCTGGTGTTTGTATTTCTTGTTGCATTCAACGCGTCTGGGCTCGATTGCACGCAATTCATCCCTGCAATTGTTCTTTGGCTCTCACCAGCAATTGCCTTGCGCCCTCTCCATGGCTCGAAAAAGAGGTAAGCCCCGACGTGGCTCGACCTGGGTGGCGCATAAGGCGCAGCGGCTTCGTAAGGAACAACTTGAAAGGGCCCTAGCTCTTGCTACATCAATTCTCCGGAAGAACGCCCGAGCAGAGAAACGGGCTCAGCTAGCCACCATTGCTGAGTCTGGTGCTGGATGCAGCCGGGATGTCAAGGAAAAAATGTCAGGAGAAAGGCAGGAGAAAGCGCCGGAAGCGAGGCAGAAGGAGGGAATCGAGGAGGAGTTTCCCCCCTGCACTGTGGAGGAAATCCCCTATACGGAGGACCTGATGACTATGGAGTTCACCCGAGTGGTAACCAAGAGTGAGGACTGCAAGCCCATTCTGGCACTGGTCGATTACATCCCCGGTTGTCTCGTGGAGGAAATACCCTGGCCTGGTAACGACAATTGTAGTTGCCATAATGCGAGCACGAAGGTTGCAGAAGGGGAAGTGGAACAACGACTGTTAGATGCGGGTTCTGGAGCGACGGTGGACGAGGGTGGCAGTGTGCATGGCTCACTCATCCGGGATGAACACCTAGCTCTCATCTTCGACCTTCGTGGACACTTGGCGGATCTGGAGTATCAGGCCCTCTGCATGGGTCAGAGAATGGACATGCTACTCGATGCATTCTCCAACGCACAAACCAAATGGAAATGTCCACTCTGCTTGCAAGCTTATGCCATCCTGGCTGGGACCACGTGACAGACGAGCGAGGATGACAGGTCACCAGACACCTAGGTTTTTATATTCTCTTGGTTTTTAGTTTTTATGTTATTGTTTTATATGAACTTAGACCAAAGGCATTTGTCCTGGTTTCCTCCGGGCAAGACAGATTCCACTCTATGTTTATGTTTTATAATGTTATTGCTACTTACTCCCTATACTTGTTGGTTTCCGAAAATCGGCAGCATTTTGGGTGATACTCTTTTGTATAACTCTGTACAATTTTTTTTGTCTATCTAATATAGCAGGATCCACACTTTTTTATTTAAAAAAAAAAAGAAAACAATGCTCACTTGGTGGTAGGCGTATGTCAAGGTGATGACAAAATTCAATCCCGAAATATGGGAACTCATAGATAACCTGTGGGGTCTACCTCCAAACACACTCGAACAAAGGCATGAAATATTTCCCTCCCTCACCACCATCATGGAGGGATAAAAACTACCCCCACCTCATTAATCGAGGGTCACACATCAGATATGGATCTAATATCACCTTTGGGCACAAGAGAATCAAACTCTCCAAGAAAAATGCACACAACACTGACCTGAAAGGAAATTCCTTGCACATGGAAGTAGTGCATCTATCCAACTGTGCCACCATACAGGAATGCATCAGGAGAGACCATGAATACATGCACCCCTCCATTGATCTCTCCACAATTGCCAGATTTTCCCCAAGGATACATTGGGTCCCCAGTGACCCAAATATCCTCACAACCATTGAAAAAAATACCTGGGTCTATAGATATTTGATCACAGCTATATTTATCACTCCCCCACTCATCACTACATTCCCTAAACAATTTCATGCAACCATTGTTGCCGTCATAACCCTTGAATGAATCTGTGACTGGGGTACTAACTCAGTTCCCTAGAACAGGATACCAGACAAGAAATAGATATCCACATCGATTGCAATCCATAGATCATATTCCCGCACCTCAAAAAGTTGTCTCTTCGGCCTACACATCCTAATAATGAACTCCAAGAGAACCTCCTGGGACCGAATCAATGATAAGTCAAAGAATCTCAAAAGACCTGCATGGGCCAATCATAAAAAAATATCCCAGTCATCTCCCACTGCCCTCCATAGGGAATCCCAGTCTCTCTCTCACTAGTGGATCGACATCCTCTACCTACACCAAATCCAACAAAACATTGAGTTAGTTTTCATCCTCCAGAAAATTCAAAACATCAAAAAAATGTCAAAATTTAACCTATGCATGAATACCCCCTTATAAAGTCATGCACATTCTTGTGACTATCATCCAAATAAACACACGTATACCACACAATTGTCCCCTAGACAGTCGCACACAACATGTGCGGTTTTCCCCGAGATAGATGTGCACAACCCGCGTGATTGTTCCCCTGAGAGTCACACATAATTTTCATGGTTGTATTTAGGATAAGCATGCACATTTTGCGCAACTGACTTCATGACCTCTGTTCTCATCCATGTAGAAAAATCCCTCGTATCTGTGCACTTGTGCACATAAGATACTGCCATAGTCACACACATTATGCATGACTTTTGCAATAATTCTTGTGCACATATGCATGGAAACTAACCCTTTTCCCACGTAGACACTCGTATCCACACATACAAATGAATGTATGGCCATCCGTATGACCCCAACCCCATAAAAAACAACCCTAAAATATGTAGGAGGTCCTTATGGCTTACCTGTCTCTCCCACAAGATGAATCTAAATCTTCATACTCTCGTACCGCTTTGAAATGCACACAAATCATATCTCACACCTCAACTTGTACAAGTACAAATGAGGTGGTATTATGGGCTCCACACCCATATATATGCCCCTTTCCCAATATTTAACACCCATATTCAAAATATTAGGACCTCCATTTTTCACACCATTTGCGGCACAAGGATCTTGACCCTTCCATCTATGCCATGCCATTCTTCATTTCCCATTTCATCACAAAACCCTAGGATGCTATTTTTTTTTCCCTGGGAACATGTACACATGTTTATTGTCCATTAATAATCAAATAACTGTCATATGTTATTTTTTGTCAAATATTTCTTATGTCAGGTATTTGGTTTTTGTATGTACAGGTACTTATCATGTACACCAATCATCACTTCAGTCTTGTCCACCCTATGGTGTCAGACAGTTGGCTTAGTTTGATGTATAGTTGGTATGGATTGGTTGTTGTCATTGATGTCAACTATTGGATAGTGATATTGTAGATTGATGCCAACCCTTAGGGATTGATGTCAACCCTTGGAGAAAGTAAGGTAGCGAATTCCAGTAGCACAAAGGTTTGGGTAATGGACCCAAGTTTGTTTTATGTAAATATTACTCATTATTGTCTTATCATGGTTGATAATAAGTACAAATGGATGAACTCCAAAGTGGTCCCCTTATGGTGAAATCCCTCACGGGAAGACGCTTTGCGGATTGAGTTATCTTAGAAGTATGGTTAGAGAACCCATGCTTATTTGTGGAATAATGAGATGAAGGTCAGTTAATGTTTCAGTAAAAATTTCCTAGATGGATAGTGCTTGTCATGCCATTTTCGGTGGTATGTGGAACATCACATAACTCCTCATGGTTAGAGAGTTATGTCCATGAGAAGTTGGAGAACCCAGGTTTGGGTAATGGAACCAAGTTTGTTTGATGGATAATTGTATGATTTTTAATATATTTACAGGTAATACTATTCTATATGGATGGTACATTTCATTCCATTTCAGGTGGCATGTGGAACATCACATAACTCGTCACGGTTTGAGATTTATGGCCTTATGAAGTTGGAGGACCCTCTTATGTCATCTAGAAGCGCCAAAAGGTCAAAGTAGTCAAAGTGGTTTAAGAGATTTTAGAAGGTAAATAATAAAGTGAAGTGATGAGTGTACTATAATTCAAATTGAATACAAAATAAATTATTTAAATAATAAATTTAATGGATAAATTAGAAGTGGGTTAACCCTAAAATAAGGAAAGTCGGCAAAGTGACCTAGAAGATGTTTTTAAGGAAGTTACTTGGAGAGTGTAAATAAGAGGCAAGGCTCTCTCATTTAAGACACACTTGAGAATATTGAATATATATAGGTGTCTCAGGTAACCAAATGATATCTAAGCTGAATTTATGAGGAAAGGTGAATAAAAGAAGGCCGAAATTCAAGGAAGGATAAATTCCTTTGATGATGCTTTCTAAGGTATGTTATTTACAGGTCATCTCACCATTTCCGAAATAATTTTTTTTCTAGAATTATTCAAACCGTTAAATTGTTATTCCATTGAGGAAACATATCCAAGTATCTATGGTAAACAATTCATCTTGTGGGTCGTTGTATTTTTGGAGTTACACTACGTGGAAAATAGGGTTTGTGGCTATTCCTAAAACTAGTCTAAAACAGGTGTTTTGGGTAAAAATGTCATAACTTCTTCATAACAGATCCAAATTGAGGAAGACCAAATGTGTTGGTTAGAGTACAGTCTTTAGTATTCTTTGTAATATTTTCATATTGATTCAATAAATATTCCATGTGGGGCACACTCTACGATGTCGCTCTCTAGAATAAGCCAGAATTCAACAATGTATGCCATTTTTTCTATAACTCTTCTTCTGAGAGGTTCCAAGTAGTTAAACCTAGAGGAATTGCATAAAACACACTTAAGAACATTGTGTATCAGTTTCATATATTTATTCATTACAAGTAAAAAGTTATGATTATTTCAATTTAGGGTTGTTGACTAATCCAAAACTAGGCATGTGAGACGAAAGAAAAGTTTGATGAAAATGCTAGTCTCTTATTGTTAAAGTTAAGGAAGGTTTGCAAGAATGTGATCATATACACCAGGTCTATTACAGAGTTACAAATCATATTTGGATGATGAAATTGATGAGGGATTTTGGTTGAGGTACATGTTGGGTACATGGTTGAGACAAGTAGTTGATGAGTTGGCACATACATGAGGTGTATAGTTGATGATGTTGGTACATATTGATGAGTCATAGTTGATGAGCAGTTGATACATGATTGGTACATACTTGGTACATGGTTGGAGGCACTTGTTAGTAGTATTGTTGACACATGGTTTATGGATGATGTAGCATACTTGTATTATCAGAAGAACATATTGATATTGGTGATGATTATGAGTTATTGTGTTATACTTGGTTGATGCACATCTTTGAGAGTTGTCTTGGTGATTGATCTGATTTGGTTGACAAGATTGATGAGACAGGTTGTTGTGATAGGTTGTTTGGACATGTTGTTGTGACCGGTTATTTGTATAGGTTTGGTGCATGATTGATGCACTTGTTCATGGTACAGGTTGAGGTATAGGTTGGTGCATGGTTGATGCACTTGTTTATGGTACATGTTGATTATAGTTTGGTTGGTACATGTTGATTACATGTTAAGAACCAAATACCAATATAGCATAGAAAAACCTCAGAAAAGGTACTCAATGCTTTGAAAAAGAGATAATTTCAGATAATAAGCCTCTTTGAGGGGGAAACCTCCTTTTACCCCACTTAAATGTTCAAGTACAAGATGATTCAAAATGAAAATGTCTCCTTGGTATATATAGGAGACTAGGAGGT
>ML779248.1:176318-241534 GCA_009831015.1 Picea engelmannii | reverse complement strand
CATGAATTTCATGGGATGCATTTTCACTTTCAGGTGTCTTCTCTGTTATGAAATTTTTCAATACTTCCATGATCTCCCCTTTTAAACCATCCATCTTAGTATCCAACTTAGCTTCCATTGAATCCATCTTAGTATCCAAATTAGCTTCTATTGAATCCATCTTCTTTTGTAGTTCATTTATGTCCCTACGCATTTCTTCACCTTCATCAAGAGTCCAAGTAGGATTTTCTGGAGGCTTAGTTGGTGTAGAAGTTCCCTTTTTTGGTGGCATGCTGGTCAAGTATCACTTTTGGACCTTGATTTTGAGGTGGTTCTGCTAGACAATATTTCTTCTATTGTATCTCCCAAGTTTCAGCCCTTCTGGGTATGAAAAATTCTTTTATGTAGTTCTATGATATTTCTTCTCTGCAATGCCACAAGTCTGATCAAAATTGGATGTGCCAAGTGGAATTTACGGTAACTTCCCCACAACTTGCCAATTTTTTTCCTTTCCAGGAGATCTCACTTGTATAGCATGCTCTGCACAAAATAATTGATATTAAATTATGAAACTCGCACCAGAGATACTATAGACTGTCCACGATCTAATGAAACCAATCCCACTGAATTTGGATACTATAGGAAGAAGTTATGATTGTTTTACCTGGAAGACCTTCTTGAGACTAGTCAATAGGACTAGTCAGATACCCTATCTTACATAAGGTGTATCTACAAATTTAAGATGACCCAGAAGCTGAACTTTTTTACCAAATATACTTTAGTAATTTCTGTAAATAGCCTCCAAATTTCAGGGTCTGAAACATTACGGAAAATGTTTTATAGCGAAAATTCCGCAATGACTCATTTCAGGATGATTCCAGAACCCTATCTTGTACAGGATGTATCTCCGAAATGATAAGGCATCAGGAGTTGAATTTTGAACCCAACGTACCTTGATCCGTCTACTAAATATCCTCCAATTCGTTTCTTTTGAAACGTTGTAGAAAAAAAGTTATAGCAAAAATGCCAAGGTGTCTCAGATGTAGCAGCGAAACCCCAAGACCTTGAGCTCTGATACCATATGTTAAGAACCAAATACCAATATAGCATAGAAAAACCTCAGAAAAAGTACTCAATGCCTTGAAAAAGAGATAATTTCAAATAATAATCCTCTTCGAGGGGGAAACCTCCTTTTACCCGACCTAAATGTTCAAGTACAAGATGATTCAAAATGAAAATGTCTCCTTGGTATATATAGGAGACTAGGAGGTATAATTACAACTAATGGCCTAAAGCCAACATAAATAAAATAAAATTACTAATATAATATGCCCCAATTAAGGGGTAATGAGCCAATATTAGGGCTTAACATTACAGGTTGGTTGGTATAGGTTGGTGCATGGTTGATGCACGTGTTTATGGTACAGGTTGATTACAAGTTAAGGTACAAGTTGATGCATGGTTGATGCATGGTTCAGGTTATTGGTATAGGTTGTTTGGTATAGGTTTACAGCAGTATATCTCACAGTGATAGTGTGACAATGGTTCCATCATTCTACTTATATGTCAGGGAGGTTGGACGGGGAAAGGAGAGGTGGTTGTATCCAGCTTCCGGTTGTAGCCAAAGAACATAGGGGGTTGTAGCCTCCTTCTGGTTGTAGCCAGATAATTTGGGAGTTGGATCTTCCCTCAGGTTGTATCTTGAGAAACTAGGGGGTTGGAGCTTCCTTCCAGTTGCAGCCGGAAAACAAAGGAAGTTGGTGCTTCCAATGAATGTAATTCTTCAAGACATATAAGAAAAATCATTGCATGTTTTTCTCTCGCTTTGGATTTCCACGTAAAACACTAGTGTATTGTGTATGCGTATGATTGTTCATTTGTTCATTTCTTATTTACTCTGCATTTATTCGATGATAATTCTACATTGATATAACACTTGGATTATATGGTTAAAAATGATTAAATTGCTCTATTACTAATTCACCCCCCCCTCTCAATAATCCAACA
This sequence comes from Picea engelmannii, assembly GCA_009831015.1. Lineage (NCBI taxonomy): Eukaryota > Viridiplantae > Streptophyta > Pinopsida > Pinales > Pinaceae > Picea > Picea engelmannii. Next base: position 239,548 of record ML779248.1, on the reverse strand, counting down.
TATGGCTCCTTCAAGTATATGTTCAAAACTATCATGCACTCATGTCCCCATGAAAATAGTTGCATATCCAAGTTATACCCCTCAACATTTACCCTCAAGATTGCCACACCCGGTTCCGCAGTACCACCACCTCCATTTCATTCAGGTATTGTTAATCAATAATATTTTCACGTCCATGAGTTGTCCCACATGTATTTACCCCTTGGCATATTGACACTCATGATGTTCTATCCATTAGGCTCAAGAGTTCTGGTAGTGTTACACCCCAGAGTAAGGACCTCATACTTTTTCCTCATCATCATGCTAACCACCTGATTATGGACTCCCACATCATGTTTTTGGTTACGTTAAATGCACCTCCACATCATCATTCACCCTTCATATAATCCAACATCACTTTCCCATATGCAATGTCATCTTTCATTCACCTACCTGGTACAGAAACCCAACAATGGGGCCCCTAACCTTAATCAATTACATTCCCCTAATTTATCCCCACAAGGCCAATCCATCCTTCACTAGGACACCCTTTTATTTATGTGTACTTCCAACCCAATCATTCCTTATTTATTTGGTAATAGTTTAAAGTACATTTCCAATTCCAGCAAGTAGAGTAGATTTTTTTCGTCACAACCGATGGTGTCTTTTTTCCTTGGCACACAACAACCAATGCCTTCCTTGGTTGGGACATTCCCATTTCATCACCATCTTTTCAAAGGTATCCATATCATAGCCCAAATACCATCTATCACTGATACCCCTATCCAAAACATCTATATGTTTACCTTTCATCCACTTCTTTGCAGTCTCACCATTTCAACACAATTTACCCAATGTTTGGTCATCCCTCTGACACTAGATCAAATCTTATGTTTGCTTCCATAATTCCATTTTCCCCCAACTAAGGATATTTATCGATTCCCATACATCTTGAACATCATTCATGTCACAATTTCATCCATCCATTCCTCCATTCATTCCCCGATCCTTTTTTATCAAATCGATTTCAAGAATCCCTTTGCTTCTTGCATTCACACCCCTTCTTTGTCGATGATGGCACAAGCTTCCAGGAAGATGGCAGTATATTGAATCTCAATACCTTATTAATGGGTAGTATTGGATGACGCAAAAATATTCCTCATCTCTTTCTGATGTCCTTGACTCCCATGACATTTGACTACAACAAATTGTCATGTTACAATGGGTATTTCTATGCGACCGTTGTAATTTTCTATAATCATCAAAGACCTATAATTTTACTAGGACATCTATGCCTACGAGTTGTTCATACCTCAATACAGATCTTGTTCAGTAATCATAACCATCATCTTCCATTTTTTACACCCCCGAGGGCACTACAGACATCTACTTCATCAACAATATTTAGTTTTTGTCCTTTCACTTATGGTTTCATGACACGAGCATGTGGAGTTCCCATCTCATTTGTACACAACTTTTCATTTCAATTTTTTGGAGAATACTAGTCTCATTTAGAATCCCCTTTTCCTCCAATGGATCACTCTCACATTTCCTCTCAGTAGTTGATACAACTCTCTTCTGCTATGGAAATTTCAACAAAAGAAACATTGATGTATTTTGGCTATATGTATGCTCCTAACCTCACACATCAGGGGGCATATATTATCACCAAAAAATTGATCATATCAATATAGATAATGGATGAATAAACAATCAACACGGATACATCATACTTCCAATATTTATAGAACCAATTCTAAGAAAGGTGACCAAAAATATGAAAAAAAACCCATAAATTTTTTCACACTTCCAACAAAGTCAATGTGTGCACATTCGTGGAGGCCAAAACAACTCCAAATGCACACAGTGTACAACCCGTGTGACTATCCATGAAGAAACTAGTGCGGATGTGGAAATGACACATTTATGAATTTGGTTGAGCCTCAACCACTTCCAGGGTGATGTAATTCAATACAATACCCCAAGATTGACCCCAAAACGCATTTGGGGATGACTAAAAAGATGGGATGTACCTCAAAATCCTTCCCATTCACACTTGGAGAAAGCTATCAAATACCTTTTTATGGTTCTATAAATAGAGGGACATTGTATGCAAAAATGGAAGAAGTTCATAGCATTGTTATGTTTTCCAAATACTCTTGGAGAAGCCATTTGTTCTTTTAAGAATATCCTGGGAAAGTATAGCATAGGGAAAGATTTTCACCTCTTGGAAAGATTTTTCCTAGATTTCTTCACCATTGTAATTGAAAATAGTAGAGTAGTAGCTCTACTTTGAGGGATTCAAGATGCCTCCCTAGGAGTAATAGGGGATTCATAAATCCCACATTTATCCTCTTGGTGTTCTCAATTTCAAACATTCTCTATTGGGTAACCACTCTTGGTGTTCAATTTCATGCATCTTTTGCTAATGTTAGCTTAGTTTAGTTTACATTGTTTCTCATTCCTATATTTCTTTATTTCTTGTTTTATAGTTTTTGGGTCCACTAACCATTCTTTTGTTGTTAATGTTAGCTTAGTTTAGTTTACATTGTTTATCATTCATATGTTTCTTTATTTCTTGTTTTCTAGTTTGTGGCTTCACTAACCTACTAACCATTGTTCCGTGTTTCCTTTTTGGCTGACCAAGGAAATCAAAGGGGTCTCTTTTTTATCACCTTCTAATCAAAATCCCCAAACATAAGGCATCAAGCACCAGGGTGACTCATCCATCCTCTTCAAACTCGACACATACAGAATTCACTACCCACTTCACCATAGTGACATGTCCAATGTGCCTCATCAAAGAGTTAGGAATATTCCACAAGAAACCTCCATGGATTCATCCAAATCTTCCTAAGTTAACCACAAGACTCATCCAAGAAGTTTTCCACAAGTTATCTGCACATTCTCCCATTAAGGAATCCCATCTACTATTTGAATTCTTCAAATTTACATCACTTTAGTCACCCTCAAGTCTATCAGTTCTCATCACGAAAAATGTATTGCACTTGAACCACCAAGTCATCTGAATTCCCTTCAAAGAAATAACCATAACACTAGGAAATGCAACTCAAACCAACCATACATTTCCAACGACATCCTTGGTTGCACCCATGGTTCAAGTCTATTGTCATAGACCTTAACTTTCCAAGCCACTAAATTTACACATGAACTTGTTAGGGACCTAACCTCCCAAACCCCTCATGTAGGTAGATTAATATATTTCCCATGTAATAAAGTCCAACATTAGTTAATAAGTCCTATCTAGTAAATGTGAACAAGTCAATGTAAGAATACCTAATAGAATCTTTCACTTCTAGAAATATCTTCCTCTAGAATGTTCTTCAGAAGATAGAATTAGTATAAATAAGAGTAGGAGGCATAACAAATATTTGTCTTGAGAATTATTGTAATAGAGTGTTTCTTTGTTGGAGGTTTCCCCATGAACATTTCTTCCTATCAATAAAGGTATTATTTTTGGTTTTGGTTCTCTACATTTTATTGTTCCGTTGGTATTTTCTACAATATTTTTGTTTTCTACTTAATATAATAGATCTGGTACCTAACAAGTGGTATCAAAGAACTTTCCTCGGCGAAAACTATGAGATTTTTGTTTTCTTCAGGGAAGATAAGTGTACTTTTGACGTATTTAAAGCATAGATATCTATCACTTAGCAGGGAAACCTTTGGTGGAAAAGACTACAAATAGGAAATATAGATGGTTTCATGGGGTTTTCTAGAAACACATGTTTCACCTTGTTGGAAACCATTGTAACCCTTGGTGTTACCCCTCGAATACTATTACATCAGACATAATTTGTACACAACCATCACTCCCATGTACTGAAAGGTATATCGATATCCCCCTAGGTCTCCTGAAACCAGCTCTAGATCAGTCGATCAACCACCTGATTTCTATAGTGACACCAAGAACAACACTCATGAAGATACTCTCTAGTACCTAGGTAATCGGGTAGTACAGCTAAGGGTAAGGTCAAGCCTCCTTAGTTTTTTCCCTAAGATATTAGGGTGATTACTAATTTCCAACCCCGCACATATATCATAAATCTATAGCATAGTTTAAACCCTTGTCTATAGGAAACCTATAAACGCTAACCCCTAGGAAAGAAAAGAATTCGAAAATGAACAAAAAAGATCTATTGCATCAGAACCTTTCCTCCTACATTCTAGTTGAAACATTCCTACAAAATTTCTCTTGTTAACAATTTGGGCCATCTGTTACTACAGTATTCAGGTCAGAGTAGAACTCTATAGAAGTTAAAAAAAAAGAATATAGTGATCCTCCCGACACCCTTATTCGAGACATATTCCCTTGGATTCCTCTATTTGTCTTGATTATAGTGGTGCCTATCATTTTTAATTCCTTTTTTTCAATGGACCTGACCCTCTTCTCGACACCCTTATATGGGACCTATCTTGTTGGATTTATCTCTTCACCATCATCATTGTGGTACCTATCACTTCTAAGCAATGTTTTTCCATGGACCCACCACCCTTCCTGGCACCCTTATTTGACACCTATCCTATTGCATTCCTCTTTTCACCCCAATCACCATTATATATATCATTTATCTATATTGTTTTCGTGGACCCACTTCCCCTTCTCGGCACCCCTCTTTCCCAAATGGCCACCACCCACAACCAAGAACTTCTTCACCTGCAAGCCAAATCTAAACATCACATGAAGACCATCTAGAGAGTGACTTCCAACATTACTTCCACTAATTCCAAATTGGAAACCTTCAAGGCCAAAGTTACAGGTAAATTGGAAGAAGTTAAGGGTGAATTGGCTTCTATTAACACCGCTCTCAACTAATTATTAAAATAGTCCCATGGCTCTCCCTCCTATGGACAAACTTCACACTATGAAGGTGAGGACTCTTCCCATAATATGGCCTTTCATTCCAACTCCCTTCATTGTGACCCCTGTATTCCCAAAGTTGAGGTGAACAAATTTGATGGCTTAGATCCCACGGGCTAGGTCACTCAAATGGAACATTATTTCTCCTTACATGGAATTATTGATGAGTTGGCCAAACTTTGTTATGGTCTCCTCTAACTGGATATTGAATTTTGGCAATGGTGGAAATGGCGTATAAAGACACGCCAAGGGTATGTTGCTTGGACATAGTTTTTTGTAGAGCTTTATGAACTCTTTGACACTAACACTCACTATCTAATTCATTTGACCAAGTTGAAACAATATAGCATAGTGGAAGACTTTATATTTTCATTTGAGCAGTTGGATTTCCGAACAGAGGGAATGTCATATGCCTTCTTCAGGGAATTATTTATCGGTGGCCTCAAGTATGAAATTCATGCCTAATTCCTAATGTCTCAACCTCAAAATTGGTTGGAAGATAGTAAATGAACCAAGGAATCCCAACATATTTTCTCCACCCAGAATCGAAAAACCCTCCTTTATTCCTCACACTCGACCCACTAATCCTACCCCTCCTACCGCTCCTCTCAAGATCCTGAAATTAACTCAAGAAAAAATGGTTGAGTGCCAACTCAAGGGTCTTTGTTATAATTGTGTGATGAAAAACATCTTTCGGGGCACAAGTGTTAGAATGAAAACATTTTATAGCCATTTATGAGGTTGTTGTTGATGAGGAGGCGAAATTTTCCCTAGTGGAAGACCTACCCCCAACCAATTCTCCTACTCCACCCTCTGATCCACCAAAAGTTGAACCAATGATTTCATTCCATGCCCTTAGTAGATTCTCTTCTCCCAAAACCCCCAAGCTCATTGGATGCATTAAGAGGAGGAAGGTCATCATCCTCGTTGATAGTGGGAGAACCCGTAATTTTATTCATTGTCGCATTTACCAGGAAATCAACATAATTCATGCTTTGAATCATTTTCAAATCATGATTGTCAATGGTTCTTCCATGAAATGTGGTAGTAATTGTGAAAATTTGTGCCTGGAAATTGATCAGTACCACCTGAAATCTCATATGTTTTCTATAGACATGGGTGGTTGTGACATTGTGCTCAATGATGAATTTTTACGCACTCTAGGACCCATCCTCATGGATTTTAAGGAATTAAACATCAAATTTCAATAGGAGGGACAACAGTATAAGTTCCAAGGAATCACAACAATCTCCCTTGATATCATCAATTACCATCGAATGGAAAAAATCCTCAAAACATTTCATTAGAGAATTATTTCCCAACTCCATTCCATTCAAGTAGTCGATACACCCTCTGTACATCTTGACCTCCAATATATCCTTTCCAAACACCCAGCCATTTTTTCCACTCCCTATGGAATCCCCCCTTCCCATGGTGTTCATGATCATTCCATTCGTTTAGCATTAGGCAGGCTCCCTCCAAATCTTCGCCCTTATTTTCATCCCTTTTCCTAAAACAATGAAATTGAGAAAATTATTCAAGAATAGATCGAACCATGTTTTATCCATCCTAGTACTAGCCCCTATTCATCTCCTATGGCCATGGTACTACCGAAATAAGGAACTTGGATCATGTTCCCTAACTTTCATTCCCTAAACGAAATCACCATGAAAGACACATTTCCCATTCCTAACTTGTTTGATGAGTTGAGAGGTGCTTAGTACTTTACTAAACTTGATCTTTTTTTTGGATACCACCAGATATGTATGAAAGAGGAATACATTCCTAAGACTACCTTTAGAACTCATGAGGGTCACTATGAGTTCTTTTTCATGCCCTTTGGCCTACTTAATTCTCCCTCCATTTTCCAAGGTCTCATGAATCATGTCTTCCATATACTCCTTTTCCATTTTGTATTAGTTTTCTTTGATGATATTCTGATCTATAGTAAAACTTGGGAAGACCATCTTGCCCATGTGGATCAATTTCTCCATCTACTCTCTCAACACAAATGTTTCCTCAAATAGTCTAAATATACCTTTGGATCCTATTAAGTGGAGTACCTATGTCATATTTTTGGCAAGGATGGCGTATGAATGGATCCTAAGAAAATTGAAGCTATGAAGAATTGGCCTGCCCCTAAAGCTCTTAAGAGCTTGTGTAATTTTCTAGGTTTAATAGGGTATTATCACAAGTTTGTTCAAAATTATGGAAAAATCATTGCTCGTTTCGCTGCTCTTCTTAAAAATAATTCTTTCACTTGGACTCCAGTTGCTGATAAATCCTTTCATGCCTTGAAAGAGGTTGTGTGCATGACTCCAGTCCTAGCCCTTCCTAACTTCACAAATATTTTTTTCCTGGATTTTGATTCTTAAGGGAAAGGAAATGGGGTAGTCCTCATGCAATATGGAAATCCTTTGGCCTTAACTATGAAACAAATTTCAAAGAGACATTTGGGCCAATCAATCTATGAAAAGGAAATTTTGGCTATTCTACATGCCATGGATCTCTAGCATCCTTATATCTTGGGGTAACTCTGCCAAATTAATATTGATCATCAGAGCCTCAATTATTTTCTGGAACATCGAATTTCATCTTCAAATCAACAAAAATGGGTAACCAAGCTATTTAGTTATGATTATCGGATCGTTTATAAGAAGGGAAAATAAAACATGGTTTCTTACACTCTTTCCAATAAGTATGAAGAAGAAGGGTCCCTCTTTTCCCTCTCCTTCATTGTACCGAATTGGCTACAAGATGTTTTCCAGGATTGGTTGCAAGACCCCAAACTTTCTCGCCTAATCCAACAATTTCAACACTATTCTCTAGCTTCTCTAGGGTACTCTTGGCACAATGAATATCTTCGCTACACAGGTCATTTGTAGTTAAGAAAACAATCACAACTTAAATCCACAGTGCTTGTTGAGCTTCATGCTTCACCACAAATGGGCATTCAGAGTTTACCAAAACCTATGAAAGGGTCAAACATTATTTTTTTGGGGATGGTATGAAACATGATGTCCAACAATTTGTGGTTGAATGTGATGTATGTCAATGCAACAAGGGCGAAACAATCAAAGCCCCGAGCACACTTCAACTGCTTGTTATTCCCTCTGTTATTTGGATGGATATTTCTATAGATTTGATTGTTGGATTACCTAAATAAGGAAATATGTCAGTAATCATGGTGGTAGTCGATCGTATTTCCAAATATGTTCATTTATGTTCTCTTCAACACCCATTCACAACATCCACAATGGCTCAAATTTTCATGGATAATATCTTCAAACTTCATGGAATGCCTCATTCTATTATATCTGACTAAGATCCAACTTTTAAGAGTAATTTTTGGCAAGAATTGTTCAGGCTCCAAGGAACCCAATTTCATCTCATCACTTCCTATCATCCCTGGACTGATGGCCAAAATAAATTTTCCAACAAGTGTTTGGAAACATATTTTTAGTGTTTTGAATCTGACAGAAAAAATTGGTGGGCTCAGTGGTTACCCCTAGCTGAATGGTGGTACACCACATATTACCATACAACTACTCGCATGACTCCTTTTGAAGAAGTATTTCGATAAAATACACTATCATTTCTCTCATACATGCTAGGTGTCTCAAAGGTTCAGGAGGTTGAAAAAAATCTTACATTCCAAGAGGCCATTCTTCATACGCTCAAATAAAATTTGGTCATGGCTCAAAATCACATGAATCTTACATATGAAGAAACACTTGGTCTCCTTAAGAAAATTGATGTTTGGTCATGGCTCAGAATCACATGAAGTAGCAAGTAGATCAAGGTCATTCCAAACATCATTTTTCTTAAGGGGACCAAGTGTTTATTCATCTGCAACTTATAAGAAGACTTCACTCAAAGATGAACATTATCTGGAACTTTCTCCCAAATTGTACGGTCCTTATATCATTCTTAAGTGAGTCGGACCTGTGGCCTACTAGTTATCTATTCCCAGTCATTCTAAGATCCATCATGCTTTTCATGTTTCATTCTTAAAGAAAGTGATTGGAACTAAGTGCCAAACTCAAACCAATATCCCTAAGTTGGATGAAAAATAATCCATTTGGCTTCATCCACAAGCAATCTTGGACGAGTGAGAGAATTGTCTCCATCAACGCACCATCAAGGAAGTGTTAGTTCAGTGGAAATATACAACTCCAGAAGATGCCACCTAGGAGTTGTCCACCATTTTGCAACAATTTACTCATCTAATGGCTCGAGGAAAACGTTTTTCTTCAAGGGGGAGGGCATGTTAGGGACCTAAACTCCCTAACCCCTCATGTAGGTAGAATAATATATTTTCCATGTAATAAAGGCTTCCATTAGTTAATAATACCTATTTAATAAATCTGAACAAGTCAATGTAAGAATACCTAATAAAATCTTCCACTTCTAGAAATATTTTCCTCTAGAATGTTCCTCAGACGATAGAATTAATATAAATAAGAGTAGGAGTCATGAGAAATATGTGTCTTGATAATTATTGTAATAGAGTGTTTATTTGATAGAGGTTTCCCCCTCGAAGAGGCAAGTGAACATTGTTTCCTATCAATAAAGGATTTTTTTTTTTGTTGTGGTTCTCTACATTTTATTTTTCCACTGGTATTTTCTGCAGTATTTCCATTTTTTGCTTAATATAATATATCTGGTACCTAATAGAACTCCCCTCAATCATTGTCTGCAGCTCCAAAAAATTTCAAAACCTTTGTTGCGATATGATAATGAGTCCATCCGTACACTTCATAAATATATCTAAGTCTCAAACATCACATGCAACTGGTCAAACTCATCTCCAATGTATTACCATATTCACACCTTGATTGTTATAGATTCAAGGAATCATGCACCCACAACTCGACTATCAATTCATGATGCTTCTAACTAAATGGTGTAACTCTGCAAAGAGATACCTCATCTGAAGGTTTCGGTCAATCCACTCATCCAACAAGCAAGCTCAACTCAAGTGTTGTGCTCGGTGACACACGACACAAAGACATCATGATAGAAACATGCCCAACTAACTGCCTACTACAAAGTTGCCATAGGTTGCCTCAAGTCGTTATCCCAAGTGCCTAAACTTGTTTTAACCTAGAACTACTCCCCTTTGAAATCACTTCTGTGACACCCTCTACCCTTCACTTCTATGATCACTTCTGCATTTAGATATTCGATGATTCATGTGACAAATATTTTGTTCATCCAACTTTCCCAAGTGCTCAGTTCACCCAACAAGTTATGCACCTAGTCTCTCCAAGGTGTGCATAATAGGTTTGACACTAAATTCCATCATGAATCAAACCAAATGAGTTTGTACCCAAATGTTCTCTGCAATCAAGTCTGCGACAAGTTCTGCGATGAACTCTATGATGAGTTTTGCGATCACCCACCTTGTCCAAGTGCTTTGTCTCACCATAAAATCTAATATCGACTTGCATAAGGTGTGATCCTAGATAAATGTTCCACCGCACTATCAACTAAACCTCTTTCGTAAGTCTAATGCAAAGTTTGTGATTAACCAGTTTACCCCACCAAATGGTTCACCAAGTCTGCAAACATTCTCACCAAACTGACATCGCAACAAACTGTCTTCTCAAGAAGTGAACCCTACCACAACTGTTCTAACTACAAGAGTGGTGAAGAGCACCAAACTACTCTGATACCATCTATCACAACCGTGTAGTGTTCCTTACTATCATGTATCTCTTGAGGGAACAAGGCACCACAATGTTTCTCAATTGCCTTCTTGGAAACACCAAGGTTACTTCATCTAGACTACACCTCTTCACCTAGAGCATAACCATACTTCATTCCAGGCTACCATTTATTCACACTCCTACTCTATTTCAACTCTTTTATACTTATACAATTGTTAACATATTAACACTTATTCATATATAAGCATACATCCATGAACATGAGAAACCAAGAGAGAAACAATGGAACAAGTGAAATACATACACATAAATAGTGTGGGAGGCATGATCCATGCCTAACACCTGGATAATTCTTTGTTATTGTGAAATAATTACAATATGAGCACAACTAGCTCATTTTACAACTAAGCGAAGTAAAATGAATCACCTCACCTTACCAACAAACTCATACACAGATTTTTCACCAAGACTCTCCATTGAAACCATCTTCGCAACCTCCTATGGTGCACCTTAGACATGTCCTTGACCATAGACTTGTTGTCTCTTAATTATCATAGACTTCAAAGATTTCATTTCTTCCTCACACATGCCTCCAATAAACCTACATTTTCAAACTTCCCCAAACTCTTCCCAAAAGGGGGTCGCTGCACTTTGTCCACTGAATCCACGTCAAGGCATCAAAATTGCTCCCATGTGGAGCAACTTGGATCATTGAGGGATCTTTCCTCTCTTCGTTTAATCCTACCTCAGAACAAAAAATATACTCTTTCTCTCTTCCAATTTGTATCCCTTGGTTGTGTGCCCTTGTTCCTTTATAGGAATTGTCTCCCCAAAAAATCTGTCTAAGTGAACCGACGGGACCCATGCGTCATTCTCCTTCACAATGTTGGGTTAACCCCTCATGTGGGAACGTTCATGAGGCTTTCCCAGCTGACCCACCAAACACCTGATTATGTCGTTGGGTCGACCCACCAAAATATTGATCGATGCCCCCATCTATCCAACCGACCTATCCTTTGTGTGAGTGTGGAACTTAACGAAGTCAAGACAAATTGTCTAGGTGTGCCCTCCTTATGCTTTAGTTGATTCATTCATTTGGTGGAGCCCAATTATTATCCTCAACCCTTCATCAAACCATATTTCTCTCAACCGTTAGCCCAAGTATTTCCCTCAACCCTTATCCTGAGTATTTCCCTCAACCCTTCATCAAACCATATGTTTTCTAACTAGTGTCACAAGGAATCTTGGGTGGATTCTCCCCTTGGTGTGTCACATACCCAAGGAACCCGAACACTCCCCATATATGAAAACTTCATTTCTTCAAATGCACCAAGCATCCTGCTTGCCCGATTTCCTTTATTTTAGTCTATGGTGGAAGTGATTTCACCCGCGATTGGAACCCCAGGCCTTAAAATAAGGATAAAAGGGTAAACATCCCCTTGGATAAATGATGTTCTTATAGCTTCAAATCCATAGTACATGGATAGAAAACTGATCTTTGTTGGTGAATTTAATCCAGGGGATCAAAATATGCTCAAAAATCAAAGTGCTTAGAATTCCTTCAAAACGAAATCGTGCGTAAGCCTCATACTGTTATGAGGAAAATATCTCAATGGCTAGGGGAAAACCACAATAGACAGAAATGAATGGAGAAATAAGTTACATACTTCTGTGTCGACATGGTTCGGAACCGAGAAACTAAGTTCCTTCTAGCTGGGCCTCCACCACTTCAATCCTCCACCAAAGGAAATCTCATATAAGGGAGATAATGAAGTTATTAATCAGTAATTGAAGAAATTGGGGTCTGAACAATGTGATCAGAATTAAAGTACAAAGGGATGCAGCCTCAATGTGAACTGAATAATTTCTCCAAAGTAACTTTTATCTCAAAGTTGAATTCTTTCTCCTCTTTTCCATAGCTCGGATTTGTCCCATTTATAGCCTTCAAGTGGAACTGAAAGGCCGAGTCGGAACGTTTCTAGTATATGGAAGGCCAAGGATCATTGATCTTGTGACATGACATGGAAACTCAACACCATTTTTCAATTTTGGGCACATTTCTCGATGTACGCAGGATGTAGTGATGAAACCTGAGTATACGCATGTTGTATAGTAGGCAAGGTGTGTATATGTGGAAAACTTATATTTTTAGCTTTGGGATTTGCAAAAAGGGACTTCAATTCTGCATAGGGAAATGGAAAAAGGCCTTTTGTGCAAGATTGCATGGGTTGAGGAAAATATTGTTATAACAGATGCCCCCTAATGTGTGAGGTTAGAGGAGTATCTGTGATGGCTGAAATACATTATAAAAACCTAGAAGTGGAGTAATGGGGATCCAACTGGAAGCACTAGTTTCTCATTACAATATATACTGACTTTGAATACATGGATGCCAATTTGAATTACACTACAGATCCATGTGAAAATATACCAAACAACTGTCCATGGCCATGAATAGGCAAATACAAATGTGGTTATATGCCAAAGGTTGTCATAGTCATGAACAAGGCCCAGTAAAACCAGTCTCAAAATCAATATGAAGATATCTGTATACAATGGAGTACAATCTGATCTCCCATGATCACTAAAGTCATCTAGGTATTGGTCCAATGAAAAGGTAGGAACAACTCAAGAATGTTGTGGCTACAAACTGATGTCTTTAAGTCTTCTACACAATACGCCAAATGTGCAAGTATACATTATGTGAATAAAGGATTTGAGGTCGAACACAATGAAACTTTGTTTGATTACCGGTCATTGAGGTATACCGTTAACAAATGGGAGACAACCTACTGATGATGAAAGTAGGTATCAAGGCACTGAGTAAATTCTTACAAGTGTGAATAAAGGAGTCAGGGTCAAACACGTGAAGAATCCATTGATCATGAGACATTGATGTATTCCCAACTGTCGATGGTGAGAGAACCTTCCACTAATGACTGCAAGCCTCTAGGTACTCATAGGATTCTAGGTCTCATTTCTAGAATAGATGATTTGGAGTCATTGGAAGGGGACCCGCTGAAAGGAGAGCATTAATGTATCACTCATCATTCATCACGTGGTATAAAGCAGGTGCTACAGCGGGAAAACCTCTCTATGGACTACACCGGGGTTCTAAAGTGCAAGAAGAGCTAACCATCTAAAGTCTCCTACTTTTTTATCAACTATCCTGACATTACCCCACAATCATGCATAAAATACAAAGTATAGGGATCCGGTAGGCATACCTTAAACTCTACGTCTGGTGTCGATCCCTTCGCACTTGGTTGTTTCTCGACTACAAGTCTCCTCCCAAGGCTGACCTACATTTAGAAAAAGACAAACAAGAAACTACAAGAATGCATTATATATGTGGATTAGTGGGTTAGACATCATAACCAAGACATTTAAACAAAATCACAAAGATTGAAGACATCATTTGGCGGGACGTAAAAAGTACTTCTTTATATTAATCTCACAAAAGTTTTTTACAACATGAGACCGACACTACTCCTTGAAATTGATCCTGGGCTCCTCTTCACCATGCACCAACTTCTTCCACGTATTATTCTCCTCTTTAGTTGTCTCTAGGGAAACGACAAGGATTTGTAGAGGAGGAAGAAGGAATTTTGGCTCAAACACACAATGTGGTTGCAAAATATTGGGGCAAAGGGGGAATATTGAAATGGGTAGAGTTTCTATGCTCTTGTGCTTCCTTTTGGAATAGGGCCCCAACACCTTCTTTTATAGGCAAAAATAGATAGTAACGGTTGGGGTGAATGGCTATGGGCAGTCAAATTATTAAGTAATGGCCCGGAAACCCATATCCCTTTTTAATTTTCATTTTTCACGATTTTTGTGAGTGTACACGAGCTGTAGTGATGCAGCAAGCATGTGTATGTAGGCAGTAGTGGTGTAGGGCACGTACACCTTCAAAACAATGTTTTTTAGAAGGGATGTTCAGTGATGGTTTGGCAAAGATAGCAGGTAAGATGTCCTGATGCCAGGTATGCATGTCTGGTGAAATTTTGGGTTATAAAAGATGCCCCCTAATGTGTGAGGTAAAAAGAGAATTTGATGGCCGAAATACATTACAAATATTCACCAATGTACGAAGAGAGTGAGCCCAGGGACCAGATTTTAGGAGGTGCCATCTACAAAATAACAATTTGTCTCACCGAGGCGGGCATACCCATGCTCGGGATAAAATAAAATCATGGTTTCCAATCAAATACATTGCAGATCCATGTCATATAATTATATAAAGTGTATCCGCGAGTAGTACACAGTGGATATACATCTCAAAATCAAAATATATACATGTATAGTATCCACAAGAAGCCAATGACACCTGATGGTTGGAGATGAGGTCTTCAAAGCTCGAGCAACAAATTCAAATTCTTCAAAACTTGTGAAGGAGTGTAATATCAGTGTACAAATTCACTACCCAGAGGTCTTCGACGGCTCATCGGGAACAGAGAACAGGATCTTGGTGATAAGGTAGAGAACTTCATTGATTTTGAGCAAGGACTTGATTGGACGTTTGGGGTGGTTGGGCATGAGGACAAGAGACAAACTACAGAAGGGCCGACTCAAGTTTAGTGAAACTTCCCTTGGAAAAATTCACGACAAGAGATGAGACTCAAGGAGCATGGAATTGACATAAGTTTACGATGCAGGAGGAAATGCGAACTCTCCATATGTTTGGAAGGGTAAACAAATGGAGGAGGAAACAACTCTATGTAGCGAGAACAACTTCCTAAGGTCATATTGAATCCTAGGGATTGACAAAAAAATGGAAAGATGTGCTTTGTCCAAGGGCGACTCATTGTGCTATCAACAAAAACAAAATAATTTTCCCTTCCTCTTTTTGGGGTATATTTGATTTTTTTTGTCTCTTTCAATAATTTTGGATAGCTTTAAAAAGAATAAAATAATTCTATGTTACAAAGGAGGAACGATTGTCGCAGACATACTAGTTCCAAGTGCAAGGAACAAACTGATGCTCAGAGAAAGGGGACATATGCAGGAAAACGACACTCGAGAAAAATCCCCCATGGATCAAGTTGTCAACACACAGAGGCAAAGTGCTACAAGGCTTGTGTATAAGGCATGCTTCAAATGGTTTAGTTGAGAGTAACATGGAGTCGTCATTAGGCCAAAGACACAAGGATGAAAATGTGATTAATAAGACACAATGATAACATCCTTTGATGTAATTTTAACGAGCCCAAAGAAGGTAAGCTCGAAGGCTTTTCATTTTTAGAGAGTCTGAAAAAGCGTAAAAGGAGACTCCACTAGGGTACCTTTTTCGAAGGTAGTCTATTCGGTTCAAAAAAGGGGTAACCTAGCACCGAAAATATGTCTATTCAAAACCATTTTAATGAGTGTGAGAAAGGCAAGATCACTCGGGATTTTTTTCATATTTAAGGAGTCTAAAAAAAGATTAACTATGGACTCTGTCAGGGATGTTCTTCTTGACCAATTTAATGAGTGTGAAGAAACAAGGTCACTCGGCAATCTTTTCAATTTTAAGGAGTCTGAAAAGAGCTTAACTATGGACTCCGTGGGGGTTCCCTTTTCGTAAATTTAGTCCCTCAGGCCCGAAAAAGTGTTAAATCTATACCTAAGAATACTCTTCTAGAGAACTGAGGCTCCTAGAGTATACCTTTGTTCATACGAATGACCATTTGGACTGAAAAAGGGGTAAACTACTACCGAACAGACATGCCTTTGAATTTTAGTTTGGCAAACGTGAAGTCCAATAAGATCTCTCGACAATCTTTTCATGTTTAGAGGGTCTGAAAAGGGATTAAAAGAAGACCTGTTGTTTGGGGAGTCCTAAGGGTGAGATCAAAAGTGATAAAGAATCATGCAAGTGAGGCTCAAACTCGTAATCAGGAGAGACTAAAAAGGACTCCCGAGCCTATAATCATTAGCGATGGTATGGACACCAAAAATGAAACCAGGATCTACCTAGGGCATCCATGTGAAGGTAGGCTCTACCACTAAATTACGACACTTATAGAGTAGGAGTGAGGGTTCTTTGTACTATTTCAGTGGGATCGATCCTATGGCGAAGAGAAAAAGATAACGAGGTGCAACAAGTTGAGGTGGAATCCTATCTTACATGCACAAAGTTGGAAAAATGACTTTTTACCAAAAGACCTTTAAAAATGACCCAACTCTCAAAAAATTTCCAAATACCCAAAGTAACATGTGTCATAACATCCCCAAAGAAACTCAAGAACCATACTAAACATTTTTCAAGCTAGAAAAAAAGACAAAAGGGTCCATAAAATGACAAAAAGGGGCCAAAAAGTCTATAAATAGAAGCTGGCAGCTCATTATCACCATTGTAATTTGAGAATTGACAAGAAAGACAAAGAAAACCCTTTGTCGAAAGAGTTGATTATGGGAGCTTCACTGGACGAATCAAACTTCTTCTTGGACCAAGTAAGTACAAACTAGCCCCTCCTTCCTTTTATTCTTCCTTTTTTGCATTTATTTTTGTTTTTTTGGGGGGCGTTGACCTTTAAAGAGGTCATCCCTGAGTGTACACGGTATTTCCAAGCACAACCCACATGTGCACATGAGCAGAAGATAATTTTCTCGCGTACACACGTGATTTCCGCCAAGACATCCTGTGTACACCCTCCAATAAGTGAAAAATTAAAAAGGCAAGAGTTAACTCCCCATGACTTTGTCATTTTGCAGGATGTATGTTCATTGGAGAGAGAGGGAGCATGAGGAAATTGATTTTTTGGTCTCAGAAGACCCTGCTTCTATCGTTGTTTTATCACAATATGGGTTGTTAAAGTTCTTCCAGTGTCTTTTTATGAGGGCACAACCCAGGTTTCTGAATGCTTTGATAGATTACCGGCATCCTGACGTAAAGGAATTTATGTTCATGGGGAAGTCGTTGACTCCAACGACTGAAGAAATTTACTTCTTGACTAGTCTCTTGAGGAGAGGGGATCCAGTCAACTTGTGTACTTCTCCCCCCGAGCCTCACAATATTGAGGAGTTGATTGGACTCCATTGTGAGGCTGGTACTAAGAAGGTAGGTTCTCAAGTGCCTCTACACAAGATCAACAACCTATCACTAACAGTGATAGTTCTTCTCATTGGGCGGATCACTAGATCTGCAGCTTTACATCAAGCTCCCTGGGTGCACATGAATTGTGTCGTACAATGCTTAAATGCACATATTTTTTACTAGAGCACAACCATGCTAGATTGCATGAAGATATAGCTAACAGAGTGTTGGATACGGGAACACCAAAACTTCAGGTTTGGGACTGTTTTCTATTCCTTCTTATTCGAGAGGGTACCCAGTCTCAGTCCTCGAGAGACGATACGAGGGAACAAGGCCTCAGTCCCAGAGCTATGCAGATGGGCGACGTTTTTGCCACGACAGGGGGGAGGGAGGACCATCAAGGCCTTCAATGATAAAATTTTTGACTGGTGGTCTCGGCATATTCCGACTATAGAGGACTACCCCTATGCCGGGATCAATGTTTCTAGAGATCCTGACATGCCTGTACCTCCTGGAGCAAAGCGAGGAGATCTCGGTATGTTTGTTTTTCAAAGTTATTTAATTTTTATTTCTTTTTTATATATATCATTTTTATGTATACCAGAGTATCTGACAATTATATATTTGTTAGGTACATATGTGGGACCAGTGGGTCCAACAAACTTCTCGAGGACTAGGTAGCGTCCTCGACCAGAGTCAGGACTAGCCACAGCCGCCAGACCAACAACAACAGCAAGGGGGCCTCCAGCCAGAGAGGCTGATAGAGTATTGAGACGGGTGGAGTGAAACCTCACCGCGCTCACTCGTCTAGTCGCTATGGTGGAGATCGAGGATCTCCCACCATCGATGAAACCTCATATAATTGGGGTGCCACAAACATGGGTCCAACTCTTCCGGTGTTTGGTGAATGTCGTTGTTCACTATGGCAGGGCCAACAGGATCTGCCCTTAGCTAGGTTGGACTACTTACATTCCGAGAGCACTTTTTGTATATTTTTTAGGGCATAAGCTCCATAACTCTTACTGGACATATTTTTGAGGTGCTTGCGCCCACCCATGTACTCTAATATTTTTGATACATATATTCATATTTACATATTTTTACGTCTTATGGATTACGTTTATTTTACAAATGTATTTACATGTGCATGTGTGTGCTTCTCCTTACATGTGTGTAATATGCCAATCTAATACATGATTAGCTAGAGTATCTATGATTTGATTCAATATCCTAGGAACATGGATATATGTAATGTAATCAAAGCTTCATTCTAAGAGATGTATCCTAAGGAACCATTGGTGTAGAGTAGGATCGTAAATGCGGTAAACCCCATTTAACTAGGACACAACCAACTAAGAATCTAAGTAGACCCAGAGGCGAGAGATACCATGTGACAGAGCATCATGAAGCAACTCTAAGACTGTGTTGTATTCAATGATATTATTTGTGGCGTCACCTAAACATATACCTCCTGAAGATAGCAACTGGCCCTGAGGTGTGACAATCACCCAAGTTGTGGAAGAAAGACTCTGATTGTGTCAGTTAGTGCCATCCGTGAACCCAATGAGCACCTCTGATTCACTTGAAATCTGCCACAGTGAAAAATATGACATAAAAATGGCATGTCCATAAAAACAAAAAGACAAAAATAAAAAGAAAATGTATAAGAACTATACATATGTACAATAAGTCAGCCAAGGTGACCCACCTACGAGTAATACGTCTTGAGGTAGAGCCCATTTCTAGGCTCGACCAATGTATTTCCCTCAGAGTCCACCAGACGATAAGCACCCTTGTTTAGAACCTCCTTCACGATGAAAGGTCTGAACCACATGGGTTTGAACTTACCTACCCCCAGGGGATCCTTATCTTGGTCATAGACTAGGACAAGGTCACCTTCAGAGAAAATCTAAGGATGAATAGACCGATCATACTAACACTTGACTTTTTGTTTGTGAGCCTTGTTAGCCAAGGCTACATCATGACGCTACTCATCGAGCTATGCGATATATAATAAAATCTCTTCAAGCGATGAAGTGTCTAGAAATAACTGTACTGCCAACTTTAGAGAATGGGTCTAGCACTCAATAGGCAAGACTGCTTCCATCCCGTAAATGAGTTGAAAAGGTGAGAAACCAGTTGTAGTCTTAACAGATGTTCGGTAGGCCTATAACGTGGAGTACAACATCAAATGCTAGTTTGACTTGGCCGAATTGATTGTTTGCTACAAAATAGTCTTAAGGGACTTATTCACATCTTCCACCTAACCATTGGCTTGTGGGTAGTAGGGTGACGAATGTTCTTTGCTCAACCCAATCTTTGACGTTAACTTAGACATCATTTTATTCTAAAAGTGACTGCCATGGTCAGTGACAATCTCTCTCAGGATGTTGAACCTTGCTATTATCTGGTTAAACAAAAAGAGACTTGTTGTCTCGCCATCATCTTTAAATGTTGGCATAGCCTCAAACCACTTCATAAATAATTCTACTGCTACGATGATATCATGATTACCCCTTGTTTAAGGGGGGTTGAATGTAGCATAATCAATCCCCCACTTGGTGAAGGGACCAACTGTGATGACGGTAAACATGGGAGTGAGGTGTGCCCACATCTTCCAAGAGAAGACCTGACATGGGTGGCACTTCTTGACCGTTTCAACACAATATTTGATTAATGTCTGCCAAAAGTAACTAGCTCATAGAATATTTTGGGTTGTTTCCAATCCAAACAAATGACCGCCACATGCTCCGATGTGGCAATCGTTAAGAATTATTTCCACTTTCTCATGAGTGAGACATCGGAGAAGGATGCAGTCAACACCTCAACAATACAGAGTGTCCTCGAGTATGAGATAGTTCTTGGCCTGATGGCATATACGACGACGCTCATCACGAAAAGTAGAGGTGGGGCACTTCAAAGTCTAGAGATAGACTAGTATATCTCCATACCAAGGGTCCGAAGACATGATAAAAAACATGTCTCCTTTAATAGGCGACTCCTCGGGTATAACATCACCTGATTCGACCAGAATTTTCGAGATGAGTTCCACGAAGACCAACGAATTTTTGGATTTTGTCAAAACAAAATCCAAGTCGAATTCCTAGAGGATAACTATCCATCTGCTGATCTTTCCGCCAATTACACATCGTGTCAACATGCATTTAAACGGATTCACAATGGAAATGATGGTGGTATTTCGAAACAAGATGTAATGACGGAACCGCTGGATAGCATGAACTATTGCCAACACAATTTTTTCAATGTGGGAATAATTGAGTTCCGGTCCAACCAGGCCTCGGCTCAGGTAATAAATCATGTATTCTAAGAGAAAATCATCCTCTTGAAACAAGACCATGCTGATGGTTGACTCTGAAGTGGCCATGTACAATAAGAAATATTTATAATAATTGGGTGGTCGAAGCAGAGGGGAAAACATGAGGGCATGTTTCAACACTTCGAAAGAGCATTGAGTGACTTCGTCCAAATGAAAAGAAATTTCCTTCTTTAGTAAATGCATGAAACCCTTTTTGATCTCGGAATATTTTGTGATGAAATGCTGTAAAAATTTCGCTTTTCCCTATAAACTCTGAATTTGAGGGATTGTGCATGGGGGAGGCAACTAAACTATCACCTCAAACTTTAGAGGATCAAACATGATCCCTCTTTTCGAAACTATGAAACCAAGCAGACAACCTGACATTACGCAAAAACTTCATTTGTTTGGATTCAAGCGAATCCGGTAGTAGCGACATCGTTCAAAGATAAGTCGGAGGTGTGCAGGATGATCATCTCTCTTACGAGACCGTGACACTAAATCATCAATATAATCCTATATTATGTATTTTAGGTCATGTAAAGCAAGAGACATGGCTCACTGAAAAGTAGCTCCAGCAGTTTTCAAACCAAAAGGCATCTTCCGATAAGCGAATGTACCCCATGGACAAATGAAAGAAGTTTTGTGTTGGTATTTGGGTTTGATTTGTATCTAATTGTATCTCGAAAAACCATCCATGAAATAAAATGCCTCACAACCTACGCATTCATTGACTATGTGGTCAATGAATGGCATGGGGAAATCATCCTTTGGACAGGCCTTGTTCAAATCACGGAAGTCCATACATATATGAATCGTATCCTATTTTTTGTTGACTGGCACAGGATTTGACACCCATTGAGTCAATTAGACGAGGTAGGTGAAACCATCTTTGAGTAGTTTCTCTACTTCAGCCTTAATAGTTGTTGCTTTCCTAGGATTAACTAGATGAATCTTATTCTAGACCAGCTTGGCATTAGGATATGTCGTGATTTCACGTTCAATGATTCTTGGATCTATTCCTAGCATTTCCCCGTAAGACCAAGAAAACACGTCACAAAATTCTTTAAATAAAACCGTGTAGATTCGAATCTCCTCGGGGGAGCAGTCCTCTCCGATGAAGATATTCTCCATGATGCTAGGGGTTCTGTAGATATCAATAGGTATTGTTTTAGCGATGGTTTCCATATTTCCTTCACCATAAACAACATGCGTAGCCAAAGGATTGATAGGACAAGCCCTATCTCCAGTCATAGTCAGAGTGAATTCTCCTTCTTCAATTCTTCTTAACTCTGGGAGAAAATAAGATCTGTGATGGAGATCATCTTAGGGTTTGTCCGGACTAGTCATTGCCTCAATAATCACCTCATCTAAGGGAAATACAAAGTCTAAAGAATAACTATCGACGAGGAAAACTTGAGCCCAAATAGGCTCGAGAACTAGATCTAACTCTTGTGTGGGAGTTGGATCGGGGTCGGTGGAAGCTTGCTAGGCTATAGAGTATGAAACTTATACCATAGACAAAGGAATGGCCATGCCATGGTTCCCTGTCCCTTCCATCATAGTAGATGGGGAAGGAAGAGTCCATGGATTGTTAAAGTAAGTTGTGTGAAACGACGATATTTGAAAGATTTCAGCCATAGGCTGGTCGTGGACAACCGATATGTAATGGAAATTGTTGGTCGGAGGTGGGTAATCAAAAGTACCCATCAAAGGTGGGCACAAACCAACCCCTATGTTGACGATGTCAGGCTAAGGGTTATCAATCATCGGGACCGTGGATGCCCCTGATGAAGGGTCAGGACGGGAGAAGGATAACTGATCAATAAACATGATCCAGCCCTCATGTGGAAACAACAAGACCCGAGAAACTATCATGACCACTGCTTGAATAGTATAGGTCCAACTCCTTCCTAACAAGAGATTGTAGTCGATAGATGCATCGACCACTTCAACCTTGATGCACACAGTCTTCCCCCCTAACTACATGGGGAAAGAGGGGATGATTCCATGTGTTCAGAACGAATGACCATCGAAAGAGGTAATAAGAATAGGTGACGGAGACAAAACGGGTTGGCCAATGGCCTTCCAACATGCCAAAGACATCACACATGTTGAGGCACCCTCATCAACCACCGTGCAGAAAATGTTCTGAGTAAATGTTTTCGTGGTGTAAGCCACTACTATCTGAAACGTCACGTGGTAAAGAAGACGAGGTTTTAAATTAGTCATATCAAGCATGATCGTTCCTGGATTACAAGTCTCAGTAGATCCTAAGGCATCTAACAAAACCTTTCTCTGTGAAGGGAAGTTCTAGAGGACTTCCAAAGTAGACATTGCACAAGGGGTTTGGGACAAATCCTCCACCATAGAGTAGTTCTGGATGTCCCTTCTGTTTGGTTTGTGGGAATCTTTCTTGAACGCACCTTTGGGGATTGGTGTCATTGTTTCCCCCAACATCTTCTCAATATGGAGGGGGAAAGATGGGATTTCGACTTCTTTACCCTTCTTAGAGGTGTTTGGAATTTTGTAGTCATGTTTCCTAGTTGTTATGTCAATGCTACCTTTCATCATGTACACATTCGCAGATGAAGGATTACTCGAATATGGAGGGGGTCCCTAACTGGCCCCTTCCGTGCTCAAAGAGGCTTGAGTTATATTTTGACCATGTGGAAATGGATTCATTAACACAGTAGGTTGTTGCTGTGCCAATAACTTCTTGGCCTCCGCAAGCCGAGGGCACTGGTGAGTCGGGTGGTCTTCCATGCAAATATTACACGGATAATTTGACTTATTCTTTTCTGTGTTTACCTCTTCAACAATATTGGTGGGTTTCTTATCCCCCTTACCCTTCTTTCATTGTTTCTTATTTCCGTCAGGCTACTAGGTGGCATTCAGTTTTGTCGATTGCATATTGTGTACATCCGACGTTTTAGTAGGGGGAGTAGCTGAACTAATGGTCTGGCTGGCCGTTGTCGGTTGTATTGACAATTGTTGCAATTGATTTGACAGCTGATTAGCGGGATTCATTTGTGTTGAACCAACAATACCATCAGCATGTGGTACAGATCTCTGTCTGGTCTTGTGAAGTATCGACCATGGTGCATCTGGAAAAACATTGTGAAGTAAACCAGACTGAGAGTAAATCAGCTCTAGCTATTGAGCTCTCATTATCGCTTCTTCTTCTAAAAAGACCCCCGAGGTTGCGACGTATTTAGATAAATGGGGTACCAAAGAATTAAGGAACCACTCAAGAAGGAATGTTGGTGGGACTAGTACTTTTATCAAACTCTTCTTGCGTCTCCATTCTCAGATGTGATCTGAGATATGGTTTTCTTTTGTCTGCTCAAAGTTGGTAAACAATTTGGTGTCAGCATCGTATCTGACAGGTAATTGGAAATGGTTTAAGAAATCCATTGTCAATTCGCCAAAGGAAGAGTATCTTGAGAGATCGAGCTCAATGTACCATTTTGCAGCACTCCCTATGAGAGTGCGTTGAAACAAACGCAACTGGATTGATTCGTCTCTCAATGAGTTGGACGAGCACCATAAATGGAAGGTAGTCACATGATCGCTTGGATCCTCATTAGGCTTAGATTTGAACTTTGGAATGTCCGAAGGCAACTTGGTTAGCACAGGAGGCGAATGCAGATTGTGATAGATGGGGTCGTTTAATAACCTTGTCAAGTCTGGCAAGTGCAGAGTTTCCAGAAATGGTAATTTGGGTTGTTTATTATAACCAGGGAAAAATGATCCTGGAGTTTGGCTGGCACCAGGTTGCCAGGAAAATTTAGGTTGTTGGCCAGGGTTCTGGTAATAACCATGGCTTTGACTAGCATACAGATTATGTGCTTGTTGAGACGTCATCGTCTGACTCCCGTAATAGGATGTAAAGGTTTGGGCTTGCATCGCATTCCAAGTATTTTGGGAAGGGTTTGCCCCTGCCGATATGACAGGCATAGGTGTTGAGCCTTGCCCAGGGTTCCATTGGCTATGGAAGGGGTTTCCCCCAGTTGACATCCCTGACAAGGGAACTGATCCCTACCATGGATTCCAAAGTCCTTGTGCAAGAGGAATTCCTAAGCTTTCCCCCTGTGTAGGAATAGTACCCTGCATAGGATTTTTTTTTCCATAATCAGGGTTTCCCCCGGCCGAGACGACATCTGATGAGAATGCGTTGTTACCAAATGTATTGAACAAAGAGAATAGTGTTGAACCTACCAACATGCTATAAGAAGGAAGTCCTTCACTACCTACTCCAAACGAGTCGTAGTTTATATTTGGCCCGGTGGAGTGCTGGTGAGCATCGTCGAGTGAAGGGGACAAAGCAGGTATATGACCCCCTCCATAAGGGAAAGCATTATAGTGAGTGGAAGTGGCCCCCATGGATCCTTGTAGAGGATCGTTAGAGATCCCTGCCCCCAGAACTAAAGTCTATAGAGTGGAGTAGAAAAGGATAGAGATTGTATCAAAGCTAGGCATCCCGTATGAAAACGGAGGGCCTATCGCACTCTAGGTGAAAGGAGAAGTTATCGCCACCATAGACGGAATCAGACCATTGCCCGAGGTAGAGGTGATCGAGACCATGGTGGTCCAGACTAGTGATGGTTGGTTAGGAGGCGTAAAACCTGTGGTGACAGTCATAGAGGGAGTATGAGAATTACCTGAAAAGGTAGTAGTGTTTGTCTCCATCGCTTCTTATGACACTACTTGACGCTCATAAGGTTTAACCTGTACGACAACGGGCATACATAGATCAGTGATCAGAGGGTTATATGGACCAAGAGTTTCCACTCTAAGGTCGAAAATGGTTTTTTCCCTCAGAATCAAATGTTCTCCTCTCGGAGATAGGCTGGGCTCATTTTCTTGTGGCTCAGTTGCCTCAAAATACCCTTGTTGGTCTAGTCTTTGCCTTAGCGGTGGCGGGGGTGGCTCCAGATTAACCCGCGGCAAGCAAGGGAGATTTCATAACCGGAGGAGCTCCTGATCCTCCATGGTGTGAGAATATCAATGAAACACTAGGGATTTATATTAACATTTTAAAGACCATCACATAATAGAAAAATCTCCTATGAGATAAGACAAGCAGATCACTAGCTAGTTGGAAGAACAGTTACACCAGTCAACACTAGAGCAACTTACTGGTGCAAGTGAAAATTAAATACGAAAGCACCCTTTGGGTATACTCTACAAAGTGTGGCCCAATGTATGCCCTAGTTACCACGGTATACCCTCGCAGTCACCTATGTAAGTCAATAAGATAAAGGCAACTAGGTTGCCAGCACGCGAACAGTCACCAGGAGGGTATAGTCGACTGTTGGGTGGACCACAATGAGCAGGGTATCAAGCCCAAAACCTATTAAGGGTATTGAAATCAAGTGTTTCGGAAGACGACTGAGGACCTCAAACAGATTCGAGACCCACGAAGATACGTGGCAAATACAATCAATGAAATCCCAAGATAATCCCTCTATATGTGTTCCCCACTAGGCTTGGTCCGACTTTGGAGGGGTTATCTCCCAAGGCTGACCTGCATTCACAAAAAGACAAAAAAGAAACTACAAGAATGCATTATATATGTGGATTAGTGGGTTAGACATCATAACCAAGACATGTAAACAAAAGCACAAAGATTTAAGACATCATTTGGCGGGACGTAAAAAGTACTTCTTTATATTAATCTCACAAAATTCGTTTACAATATGAGACCGACACTGCTCCTCGAAATCATTCCTGGTCTCCTCTTCACCATGCACCAACTACTTCCATGTATTCTTCTCCCCTTTAGTTCTCTCTAGGGAAATGGCAAGGATTTACATAGGAGGAAGAAGGAATTTTGGCTCAAACTCACAATGTGGTTGGAAAATATTGGGGCAAAGGGGGAATATTGAAATGGGCAAAGTTTCTATGCTCTCGTTCTTCCTCTTGGAATGGGGCCCCAACACCTTCTTTTATAGGCCAAAAGTGATAGTAACAGTTGGGGTGACTGGCTATGGGCAGTCAACTGATTAAGTAACAGCCCGGAAACCCATATCCCTTTTCAATTTTCATTTTTTGCAATTTTTGTGAGTGTACGCGAGCTGTAGTGATGCAGAAAGCGTGTGTACGTAGGAAGTAGTGGTGTAGGTCACATACAACTTCAAAACAATGGTTTTTAGAATATTTTTTTAGTGATGTCTTGGAAAATATAGCAAGTAATATGGCATGATGCCAAGTATGCATGTCTGGTGCAATTTTGGGTTATAACAGCAGGAGCTTGATGATTTGGAGGAAATTAGATGAAGAATATGTTCATGAACCAATTAACCTGTGCATATTTCATGTGTGCCAAGTGTAAGAGGTACATGAAAAATACCCTTTGAATAGTAGACAATGAGGAAAAACTATTGACAAAGGCGAGGAAACCACCAATAAATCTAATGACATCCAAGAAACTACACGAATCCCAATATGTGAATAGATGTCTTGCCGTCGAACACAAGGGAAACCACCTAATTAATGACCAATGATGAAATGTCGACTGTTGGGTTAAAGGATACCTACCAATGAGGAAAGTAGGACTAGGGTGTGCAATAGGGCTACAAATTCATGTGATTCTAAGACAAACTGAGGGTATGGACGACATGAAAAGATAAGAGTTATGAGGAATGGCCAAAAAAGGTTGATAAACATCCTTTGAACAAGAGCATGAGACATATGGAAGACTCTGGAAGCATAGACTCAATTATGAAACCATGAGATGCAGGAGGCATCAATCAAACTCTCCATAGGGACTGGAAGATTAACCAGTCGGAGGAGTAAACTTTATGTAACGAGTTTAGCTTCCTAAGGCCATGATAAACCCAAAATTATGATGACAAGTGGACTCAACAATTTTGTTCTATGTTCAAAGGCGACATGACTGCTTCCAATTTAAGATAATACTCCCTTCCTGCACGTCTTTTTTTTGTTTTTTCATAGTCAAATGGATGCTATGATATAAAGGAGGAAACAAGTGTCGCAAGTAAGCAAAACTAGTTCCAACAGTGGAACATACCTATGCTCAATGCAAGGAGGTGCATGTGGGAGATAGACACTCATGGGAATGTTCTCTCCTAGGTATAGGGTGTCAAGTTGCAAACGATATAAATAAGTCTTTTCTTGGTTGAGGATGAAAAATTGCTGAGGAAAACGGTTTATAATGCAAAGCGAGAACCAACAATAGGCTCAATACTGCAAGCAAGGGCATGAGATGCAATCACAACTTAATGCCAAAAAATGTTTTTTTTCATAATATTACTCTACTTGGTTTGAAAAATGGATAAAATTGTACCAAATAAACGTCCTTTCAAATCGAATTTACGAGTGTGAAAGAGACAAGTTCACTCGGCGATATTTTCACTTTTTTAAAGTGAGTTGGAAAGAGTTTAAATCAAACTTGCCTGGGAATCCTCTAGGTATAGTTCAACACATTTATGAGTGAGAAATGAGGTTCAACATAAAGTCATGTATTATCTATAAGGGAGTCCCATTCCTATGGAAAAAATATCTACATGGGCACCAAATGAAGCAGGGGATCTAACTAGGGTACCCATGTTTGTTAAGTCTCTATCATTTGACAATGACACGTCCTGTAGCATATGGAGGGTTTTGTGTGTAGCATATGAGTGATAGTTATATGACAATGCAAGTGTGTATGATGGAATAGATAGCTATCCTATATGTTGGGTATCGAAAATACCTGT
This sequence comes from Picea engelmannii, assembly GCA_009831015.1. NCBI lineage: Eukaryota > Viridiplantae > Streptophyta > Pinopsida > Pinales > Pinaceae > Picea > Picea engelmannii. The sequence continues at coordinate 210,957 of ML779248.1, read as the reverse complement.
CTGTAGTTATGAACAATCGACATAACGCTAAAAACCACAAGAATCCCTGGTGAAAACTACAAAAACCAACTCAATCCATTGTTGTATTAGTCCATTGGGAAAAAATATGATCCAAAACTATGCAAAGTGGGTAAAAATTGCTATAAATAGTAATAAAAAACAAATTTTACTATGTCATTTGACTTTTTTACCCAAATAGTGAACTTTGGACCAAATTACCTATGATCTTCAACTGGTGATTGTGGGAGCGTCGAGTGACAGAATCAATGACCATCTAGACCAGTTAATTCATATTCCCCTCCTCTTCCTTTCTACTGGATTACATTTTGTATATAGTTTTGAATTTTTAGGTTATCTACGGTGAAAATCAAAAGTTTAGGTGTACGCGGGCTACCATTCATCGGGTCGTGTATACGCATGAGTATACGTGGTTTTCTAAAATATAGACAACATATACTCATCCCTATACACAACTGTGAATGCTGCAACCCACATATATGTCCCTAAAAAAGGTTTTTGATGGTTTCTAACTCAAAAAGTGATGTTTCTTTGGCATGATGGTGCTAGAATGGAGGGAAAGGGAACATGAGGAGGTAGATGCTGCTATGGAAAGAGATCTGAGGACCCAAATGGCCTTGAAAAGTTACAGGTTGTACAAATTTTGGGCACTCAAAGGGATGAGGGCCCAAGTGAGGTTGCTACAATTGCTCATGGATTACTGGGATCCAGATAGTGAGAGCTTCAACCTTGATGGGAAACCATTAAGGATTGAAGTCGAGGATATATATTTCTTGACTAGGTTGTCACGTTGGGGAGAGGTGGTGAAACTCAAATCCTAGGGAGCTGGGAGCAGTATGAATATAGAAGAGTACATAGACGCTCACTGTATGGCAAGGACCAAGAAGGTCGGGAGTCAACTGCCCATCCGAGCGATAAACAATCTAAGCCTCAAGATTGTTGTCCTCATTTTGACCCGGATCACAAGATCGACGTCATTACACCAAGCATCGAAGCCGATTATGTTCTACTCCGTAGAGTGTTTGATACCCACGATGTAAAATTGATGCGCCTCGCTACTAGCTAATATGAAGAGCTAGTTGACAAAATGCAAACATGGTGATAGGAGGAACTTCGGGTTTGCTTCCATCTTGTGTAGTTTTTTCTTTGAGTGGGTTCTAGGTTTGGGACCTAGAGTTGAGATCATTCCTCGAATACCTTGCGATCTATCCATGGCACGGTGGACCGAGGTGATGAGATGGCAGGGGGGAGGTATGGTGCCCACACCCTACAACGATGATTTCTTTTACTAGTGGAGAAGGGAGGTAATTTCTCTAGATGACTACCCCTATGTAGAGATCAACTTCAGAGGGGACCCTGACATGCCATTTCCACCAAGGACCTCCTACAGAAACATAGGTATGTCAAAGTTTCTAAATATTTCATTTTTTTGTATTTTTGTATAGGAAAACAAAAATATTTTTGGATGATGTTTATGTACTAACTAGACAAATATGTGACGTAGATGTAGGTCCATGACGAATGGATAGGCTTCCAAGACATCATCAGAGGCACTGGGGAGATGAGGTGGTGGGAGGAGAAGAAGAGAGAGTCCTTCAAAATGCGTAGGGAAACCTGTCTCATTTGACACATAAGATTTTGATGGTTCATGTAGAGGATCTGTCAAAGGCTATGCAACAACAGGTGGCTGGAGTGCCCAGAGCTTGGGTGCAACTCTTTCAGAGTCTCACAAATGACATAGTTTTTTACATGACATGCATCCGGTGCCATAGGCATAGATGTCATGGATTTTGTATTATCAGTTGTATATGTGTATTGGGGGTGCTGGCCCCAATTTTGTACTATACACATCATATATTTTTTGAAATACATACAAAACATGGTTCTTCGACTTTTCTTATACTGCAATGTGTACATTCATTATAATGTTTTCTTTGTTTTAGTTATGTGACAAATGCCAATCTAAAATGAAATTAGCATAAGCATCAGATACATAATTAGAACTCGTATGTATGTGATGATAAGTAATAAAATAAAATTGTCATTCTAAAAGGTGTACCCGTAGGAATCGTCGGAGTAACGTAGGGTCGCGCACACGGTAATTGTTGTTCAACTGACATACTACTAACTGGAAATCTAGGAAAATTTCCAAAGAGAGAATAACATGTGAAATTGCATCATGCAAAATTTCTATAACGATGCTATATTCGGCCACATTATTCATGGATGGCCCTAGGCATACACCACCTGAAGACACCAATAGACCCTCAGGTGAGTAAACCACCCAAGCGACGGAAGACAAGTTTTGTTTATGATGAATGGATCCATATGTGAATCCTAAGTAGACCGAAGACTCCGTTGACATCTTCCAACCAAGGGAAAACTCAATAAGAAAGATGAAGAAAAAAATAAAGGGAAAATATATATACACTAATTACATTACTATACAAAGAGTTACACCCAAGCTTGGGACTCAAGCATAATATATTTTCAGGTAGAGCCCATTCTTGGGCTCAACCAACATGTTCCCTTCATAATATTATAATTCATAGGCTCCTTTTTCTAAGACACATCACATGATATAGGGACCGTGCCACATGGGTTTGAACTTTCCTTCCCCCAACAGTTCTTTGGCTTGATCATATAAAAGGAACAAGTCACCCTCAATGTACAATCGAGGAAATACATACTTATTGTATTGGACCTCGATACTTATTTTATTCACTTTGATAGCCATAGAGGCATCTCGACGCTTCTCATCAAGGCTCTCTAGGTGTATGAGGCATTGCTCAAGACCGAAAGTGTCAGGGAGGAGTGTGACTGCCAATATATGAGAAGGGATTTCACATTCAATAAGAAACATCGACTCTACACCATGTACCAACTAGAAAGGAGAAATTCGGTGGTAGTCTTGACCAAGGTTCGGTATGCCCAAAGTGTGAGATATAGCATAATATGCCATTCATATTTGTTTTGGATGAAAGTTTTCTCCAAAATGGTCTTGAGAGACTTGTTGACATCCTCTACCTGTCCATTTTCCTGGGGGTAGTAAGGGGAAAAATTACCATGCTTAAACCCCAGCTTGGATGCTATCTCTTCCATCATTTCATTCTAAAAGTGACTTCCATGATCACTGACAATCTCACTTGGGATTCTGAACTTGGTGATAATTTGATTGAATACGAAGAATGTGTAAGTCTTCCCATCGGATTTAAATGTAGGCATGGCCTCGACCCACTTAGTAAATTAGTCTATGACCATTATAATGTGTTGATTCCCCCCACCCGAAGTTGGGTTGCAATCCACAAAGTCCACCCCCCACTTGGTGAAGGGATTGACAGTAATGACTAGATGCAGAGGGGATCGATGCGAGTGCATTTTCTGAGTGAACACCTAGCAAGGGTGGCAATTATTGACTTCTTCAACATAATATTTGATGATAGATGGCCAAAAATAATCAGCTCACAAAAGTTTCTAGGTTGTCGCAAGCATAGATAAATTACCACCACAAGCCCCACTATGGAAATCATTTAGAACTAACTCAACTTCTTCGTGAGTTAAACAACGATGCAGGATATTGTCTATTCGTAGACGATACAGAGTGTCGCTGATGATAAGGTAATTCTTATCTTGGTATCGTACATCCCATCGGCCATCTCACGAGAGATGATGAGGGAACTTCAAATTTTGAATATAGAGAAAAATGTCTCCATACCATGGGTCAGACGACAAGAGAAGAAAAATGTGTTCATCCGAAAAAGAATCAACATGAATAACATCATCGTCCAATGGTGGGAAGTCAGATATTAACTCTGCAAAGACTAATGATTTCTTGGATTTTGCATAAGTGAAATCGAGATCAAATTATTGTAAAATGAAAATCCATTTATTGTATTTGCCTCCTATGATATGCCTGGTAAGGACGTATTGAAATGGTTTGACATAGGAAACCACGGTAGTTTTGAAAAGTAATATATAATGGCGTAACCATTGGACTGTGTGGACAACAACCAAATCTAGCTTTTCGACGTGAGAATCTTTGAGCTCAGGACCGACTAAGTTTCGACTAAGATAGTAGATGATGTGATCGCAGAGCTCATCATGCTCAGGAACCAAAACCATACCAGTCGTTTCTTTGGACACAAGGACATCAAGAAAGTAATCCCTACTGTAGTTAGGAGACTTCATTAGAGGCGTCGATACCAAGGCTTTCTTCAAGGCATTAAAGGATTCCTGGGCTCGCTCATCCAAGGTAAAAGGGGTGTCCTTCTTCAAAAGATGCATGAAACCCTTAGTAATACCGGTATAGTTTACTATAAACCGACGTAAAAAGTTAGCTTTCCCCTATAAACCTTGAAGTTGTCGAATAGTGTGTGGGGCAAGAAATCGAAGTATTTCCTAAACCTTTAATGGATCTACCATGATCTCCATCTCAGAGACTAAAAATCCTAGAAGATGTCCAGACCTAACACAAAATACGCATGTATGAGGGTTCAACCAGATTTTATAATGACGACATCTTTCAAAAACTAGTCAAAGGTGCTTAGGGTGATCCACTCTCTTGTGAGAGTGAGAAACAAGATTGTCAAGATAAGCTTCGACTATATGCTTAATATCATGGAATGTGAAGGTCATAGCATGTTGGAAGGTTTCTTCGGCATTTTTAAGGTAGAAAGTCATCTTCCGGTATGAGAAAGTATCCCAAGGACAAATAAATGTCATCTTATGTTGATCCTTGGGTTTAATTTGAATTTGGTTATAACCTGAAAATCCATCCATGAAAGAAAAAACTTTGTTTCCCGCACACTCGTTGAGAATCTGATCGATGAAAGGTATTGAGAAGTTTTCTTTAGGACAAGATTTGTTCAGATCATGAAATTCCATGCATACATGGATGGTTCCTTTCTTCTTATTCACAGGAATGGGGTTGGATACCCATTTAGTCAAGGGAACCAGGTAGATAAAGCCATCATTAAGTAGTTTCTCTACCTCTACCTTAATAGCAGGAGCCTTCCAGGGATTGACAACTCTAAGACATTTTTGAACAGGCTTAGCATATGGGTAAGTCTGAATCTCATGTTCGACAATTTGAGGGTCGATTCCTAGCATCTCTTCATATGACCAAGCAAATACATCTCAGAATTCCTTGAATATCTCGGTGTAGATCAAGATTTCTTTTGGCGAACAATACTCACCGATGTGTACATTTTCAATCTTTCCAGGGGTATGAGAGATATCGATTGTGATGGTAGGAGAGATACTCACCATATTTCATTCGGCATTAATGTCGTGTGTATCAAGAGGAACTATGGCATGACCGACTATCTCGCTCAGAGTAGATCGAAAGTCATCTTGTTCGATTCTAGCAAGATCTGGTAGAAAATAAGAGCGATAATGCATATCATCCCAAGGTTTGTCAGAATAATTCATGGCCTCAATGATAGCTTCATCTGAGGGAAGAGTCTCATCGAGGCTGTCATGTGAGCAAGACGACGAAGTGTCCCACATGGGCTTAATAATAGGATCCTCCTCGTTCATCTGCGAGGTAATAGAATCAGGATCGTCAGAAGATTCAAGAACAACTTGATACATTATCTTCGATGTCGATAGTGTCATGTCCATTCCAACATCTGACTGAACTTCACAAGACGCGGTCGATGAAGGTAGGGTCCAACGATAGTTAAAATAGGAAATGTGGAAAGGAACGAACCTCTCTAACGAAATGGGCTTACTGGATATGGTGTAAACATGGTGAATTGGTGCCATGAAGTCAAAGGTGCCCATAAGGGATGAATACATTATAACACCGATATTCTCATTTGTCAACTAAGAATTGTCGACCACGGGGATCGACGGTCCAACAGATGCATTAGGGATAGCATACGTAAAGGACAACTGCTCAATCGTCACGATCTTCCCATTGTGAGGAAAAAAAAGAGTGTGGAAGATGGACGATATGACAACAGTCATAGCATAAGTCCAATTGTGTCCTAGTAACAAGTTATAATCGAGGGTCGCATCAACCACCTCGACGTCCACCTCTCCCATCTTCCCACCTAACTGGACCGGAAAGGCAGGAAGGATATCGTGAGGCTGGATAGAATGACTATCAAAAGTAGTTAACATGGTCAGAGACTGAGAAAGAGTTGGAGAGCCGAGAGCTTTCCAATAGATCAGGGACATCACACATGTTGCAACGTCTTCATAAAAAACCGCATGCTTGATGGTATAATTCAAGTAACCCACGTGGAGTTGGAATGCCACATGGTAAGGCAAGTGTGGCTTCACATCTGTGACATCAAAATTGATAAATTTCAAGCCACTGGGGTCTAGAGATCCTAACGCATATAGCAAGGAATTCCTATGTGAAGGACACATCTAGAGTACCTCCAAGGTCGACATCGCACAAGGGGTTTGACCCAAGTCCTCAATAATAGAGTAATTCTAGGAATCTCTAGTATTTGGATTGTGGGTAGAGTGCTTTAGTACTCCTTTCAGAATACGAGGCAGTGGCTCTAGTTTTTTGATCTGTAAGGGAATCTCTGGAGGAGGAGGAGGAGATTCTAGACCAGGTACAGTTTATGGAGAACTGTAATCATGAGACCGGGTGGCTACATTAACCTAAGAATTGACCATATTGATGGACAAATGATCATCATCTTGTGTAGGTAAGTTTTGACTCCCACTGGCCAGATTTATGGAATTTGAGGAGCTTGAGGCCATGTGTTGGTTATCTAGAAAAGGATTCATCAACACGGTGGGAGGCAGAGATAAGAGCCTCATAGCTTCCGCAAGTTTAGGGCATAAATGAGTAATATGATCATTTGTACAAAGCTTACAGGGAAATTTCAACTTTCGCCTTTATTTCTTTCCCTGACCAACATTATTATTCATCCTCTCATTATTACCATTGTCCTTGGCTTTATTATTATTCTTCCCACCCTTATGATTATTATTACGTCTTTTCTTCTTATTCCCTCTTGTTTGGTGGTTACCATTTGGGTCGGTCGACGATTGCATGGAATGTACATCCACCAACTAAGTGGGATTGGAAGACACATACGAAGTTGTACCTCTGTAGAATAGTTTAGAGACAACTCTTTCAAATGGCTTGTCACCGAGTCCACAAATTTCACATTGGTAGAGCCTACAATTCCATCGACATGAGGTCCAAGCTTTTGTCTAGGGTCATAGTTTGAGCTCAGTTCATCTGGAAGAATATCGTATAACATCCCAGACTAAGCGTATATAATATCTAACTGTTGGGCTTTGAAGAATTATTCTTCCTCAGATGTAACCTCGGATGTAGAAACATCCTTCGAAATAGGAGGTTGTAAATACTTAAGGAACCACTCTAACAGGAATTTTGGGGGTATTCCGGTCTTCATCAACCTCTTCTGTCTGCGTCACTCCTGGATGTGATCCGAGATATGAGTGGATTTTCCTAGCGTAAGGTCGACATAAGTTCTAATCCAACATCGTAACGAACTGGCAATTGGAAGTGGTTAAGGAATACTAAAACCATATGACTAAAGGTCTCGTGTGCCCCCCTAGGTAGCTTGATATACCATTTCACATAAACCTCGGTGAGGGTGCGTTGAAATAATCTTAACCGAATAGAATCATCATTAAGGGAATTCCAAGAGCACCATAAGTGAAAGGTAGGGATGATTTTAGGGGCTAAATTTCGCTCATAGGCTAATTTTCCATGGTAACGAGATTCGCTATTTTAAAAATGATTCACCCAAATTCTATAAGATAAAATTATTTTACCTTACAAATCGCCAAAATTTTATAAAAACTATATAAAATCCTTAGAAATTTGAATATTTTTACAAAAATATCGTCAATCATTTATAGTTGGCATATGAAGGATTAGTAAGATTCGCCAAGGTTTCTACATTTTAAAATAAATTTCCATCCTTAAAATTATCCGCGGTGAAAGGAGGTAACGTGATCACTAGGATCCTCATCATTCTTGCCTTCGAATTTTGGAATATCCAAAGGAAGCTTGGTGGGTACAAGGGGCCGTGTAGGATCATGACACATAGGGTCGTTCATCAACTTAAAGAAGTCTGGCAGATTGAGCATGGCCAGAAAAGGGAGATGGGGTTGCGGCATCTGGCCCTAATATCCTTGAAAAGATTGTGTTTGGGGAATCGTAGCCCATCTAGGGTTCTGGTAAGAACCATGGACCTTTCTGCGATTGTAATACCCTCCTCAAGGATGATTCATAACGGGTTGGTTGGGCATCATTCCAATATGAATGTTCTGATGAGGTTTATAAAAACTTCCCCCATCCGGAGTGGCTATAGGTTGAGAGTTTCCAAAGGTGTGAAACTAACCCCCTGTGAGTGTAAATTTGGAGGATAAAGGTGGATTCGGCATGCCAAACGCGTTGTTAGGAATCATCATAGAAGAGGTGGGTGTAAAGGATGGACCATAAGTAATAGCTTGTCCACCAGGTTGGTTACTCCATCTAGAGGTAACAATATTAGACCCGAGGTTAAAAGAAGGAATTCCTCCCACTGTAGGAGTCATTTGAGGGACCTGAGAGCCACCAAACGAGAATGGAGTATAAGGAGGAGTTGTGCCCCCAAGTCTAATGCTAGAATTAGGGCCAGCGGCTGGGATGGAGTTTGAAAATTGCGATGTAAAATTTGGCATACCATAGGAAAAAGGACTAAAGGCCATCAGGATGGCCTGAACATTATAGCCTGGTGAGTGACCAAGAGACCCAAATGGGTTCATGGAAATAGGTTGAGTATTCACTATAGGACAGGAAGTGGTGATGATAGGTGCCCCTAATACTACAACAATTGTGGTTGAAGGATTCAAAGGGGTACCATTGACTATAATAGGTGTGGGAGTCAAAGGGATCCAAGTATATTGATGACTCGGTTCATTACTCATCCTTGTAGAATCACAAGTCTGATAAGTGGAGGTGTGTGTACCACGTTTAATAACTCTACAACTTTTAGAAGGCAAAGACTTGAAATATGGTGGTAATTGTAACAAGCAGTGAGACCTACAGGGAAGTTGGTCTGGCTCCATGATGACTTCAGACTCAAGATGTAAAAAAAACTCCTAAGGCCAACTAGTAATCAAAGAGCACACAAAAAATAATCAAATGATCAATATGCACACAAACAAGATAAAGTGGTTGAAAGGGGCCTCCCTCCCTAAAGTAGGTATGCCTTGCCCAAGAGGGGCCTGAGACTCCCTACTAAAGATCAGAGGTATCAGAATCAATTATAAGGGCCCTCATGGGCTTAACAACCAGTCGGTTATACCCCCCTAGAGAGATAATCCTCCATAAAGGTTGTGTGTTGTCCGACCCTTATTTGACCCAATGTACCTACAAAATAACCCCTGCAAGTAACCTATGTGGTACCTAAGTCAAGAAACTAATCAACCACGGTATAACCGATGCATAGGAGAATAGTCGTAAGTTAGGTCCACTGTATGGGCAGGGTAGCAAAGCCCAAAACCATGAAAGCACTTCCTCTCACGGAGGTAAGGGCACTAGCAAGATACCAAGATACGAATAGATCCCCAGAAATATCTCTGATTCTAAGAAGGTATCAGGGGGATATCCCTTTAACCAACCTCATGCGACCTCCTGGTTAACTCGGGTGTAAGTGGAGCCTCCTGATATTATCAATTATACAATGGATTTGTCCACTCCCTTAGTCAGACACATATGTTGATTTAATAACCTTGGATAAGTTTACTCAGAAAATCCTATTCCAAGGCACTAAATCCTAAGCTCGTTTGTGCACCCTAGAAAATAAAATCGTTACTAATCAATTTTAAATTATAGTGTTACTTTTAATGTCCTTTTTTACTCAAAAGGAGCAAACGTGAAACTAGTTATGTTATGACTCAACAAGTAAAATAAATGAATATGAATACAATGCAATGTCCTAACTTCAATTTCCAATAAATGATATGCTTCCTAAAAATGCAATTTTCAATTCAATTTTGCAATTATAAATAAAAATGCAATCTTTCTTTACATGCACTAAGATAAATGACAAAGACTCAAGAGATCAAAATGTCAATCAATGTAAAATGCCTAATATTTTTGTATTTTCAATATAAGAAAAATGAAAATGCAAGGATTGAACATCAACTTGATATAAAGACTCTACTATGTATAGAGAGAGACAAATCAAGTAGGATTTCAAGGAGAAAAACACCCAGCCCAAGGTGCAAGGACAATCAAAATGAAAATATGACGAGAAAGGCACCACCCAAAAATTAAACCAAAGACAGTTTTCTTGTCATTCCACAAACACTTAACAGTCACTACAGAGACCTAAGAAGATTCATCAATCATCAAAACTTACCCAGCAACCACCAAAACCAACAACCAAGAAAAAAAATTTGATGTATGCGATTGTTCAAGCGAAAAGTGCTTATGTACGTAGCTTGCAAAAGGACAACACACGTATGTATGCGACTGTCAAGCAAAAACCTGTGTATATGTGTCAAAACATAGCTAGGCTAAGGAGAAGGTTTAAAGACTCAAACCCAGAGTGAAGATAGGTTTTCAAGTAACCATACGACAAGAAACACAATATGAACAAGAGCAATATAAGGAGAAAAACACTCCAAATCCCTAGTATGGTCGCCAATTCTGTTACAAGGAAAATCTTTCTATGGCTAGGGGCAAACCACAACAAATGGAAATGACTGTAGAAATCAACTCTAATCCCAAGTATGTTATATAAACAAATATGATAACAAGACAAGACAAGAGGCCTACCTCATCCAGACATTCAATGAATTCCATCATTGAGCACTTGACTCAAATAAATATACCTGCAAATAGTCATCAACAACCAAGTAACGTAAGCATATGGTGATAATATATGATGTTAGCACATTCAATAGCATAATCCATCAACATTCATAACAAATATGCCCATGGAATAATAATTCAAATATTTGTGAGATGTTAATTGGATGAGAAAAGAGTATTTCTATTAAGATATAATCAACAAAATTGAATAAGTTATAGACTTTTGTGTCGGCACGGTTTGGAAATGAGAAACTAAGTTCCTTCTAGTTGGGCCTCCACCACTTCAATCCTCCACCAAAGGTAAGCTCATAAAAGAGAGACAACAAATTTATCAATCAGTAAGGGAAGAGCTCGAGGGTTGAACAATGTGTTCATACATAAAGGAAAACAGGATGCAAACTCAATATGAAGTGAATAATTTCTCCAGAGTAACTATTTAGTTCTAATTGATGATGTCAATCAGAGTTTATTTAATGCAACTCGGGAAGGTAAACTTAGAAGCGCTACCTAAAATATATAGATCTAGAAAGATTCCTAATTTGTCCTAGATCTTAAAGTTCCCTTACAAGAACATATTCATCAAGATCTCTTTCAACAACTAATCAAACCTAGATCTAACAATTGTCAAGATCCTAAGGTTCTCTTACAAGAACACCTGAATTTTAGGATCTCCTACAATATTAGAACATTTAACAAAACTTAAAATCTTAAATGAAACAAACCTAAATCTAATAATTGTATGAGATCTTATGGTTCTCTTACAAAAACACTTTCAAATAAGATCCTTCCAGTATTAGAACATTTAACAAAACTTAAAAGCTGAAATGAAACAAACCTAAATCTAATAATTGTATGAGGTCTTATGGTTCTCTTACAAGAACACTTTCAAATAAGACTCTTCCAACATTAGAACATTTAACAAAACTTAAGAGTTGAAATCAAATAAAAACATAAGTTAAATTATACCTAAAATAAGCAAATCAGCATGAAAGTGAGGCCATGGGGGCCCTCCATAACTCCACAAGCACACCACTTCAAAGGAGACTCAGATGTAGAAGCAAAATCGAAGTATGAATATTTATTTCAAAATCTCCATTACAAACCAACTCTAAGATTACAACTCTCTCTAATTCTAAGATTACCAGCTTACAAATGAAGGAGGTAACACTCCTATTTATACAAGAGATATGATAACAAACTCATAAATGTGATCCACTAATCTCTCTTTAGTTTCATACATCTCTCAACCATCTAGACACATAACCCTATCCTCCATGATATTCTCCATGAGGTCCATGATCTCCTCCATGATCTCCTCAAATTCGAATTTGAACATATAGTGCCACATAAAGGTGCCTAGGAAGTTTCTTTTGTACCTACACATGTCAACAAACTCATTCTAATTGTTAGGTATAAGTATAAGCATATTATTTTCTAAATTTTAACCATAAATCCACTTAAAAATGTTAAGAATTGATAAACTTTGGAAAAGCATAGTTATAACCCAATGATGAGGTAAATGTAATGATGTGGAGGTGATATGAAGGTGATATGAAGGTGAAATGGAAGTAATTGTGAAGGTTTTAGTGAATTAATGGACTGAGAATAGGGACTATTTTGAAACCCTACAGTAACTTTGCTCTCAAAGTTTAATTCTTTCTCCTCTTTTCCATAGATCGGATTTGACCCATTAATAGCCTTCAAGTGAAAATGAAGGGTCGATTTGAAATGTTTCCAAAATATGGAAGGCCAAGGATCATTGATCTCGTGACATGACATGGAAACGCGACACCATTTTTCAATTTTGGTCACATTTCCCGATGTACATGGGTTGTAGTGGTGCAACCTGTGTATACGCATGTTGTATAGTAGGCAAGGTGCGTATATGTGGAAAAATTATATTTTTAGCTCTGGGATTTTCAAAAAGGGACTTCAAGTCTGCATAGGGAAATGAAAAAGGCCTTATGTGAAATATTGTATGGGGTGAGTAAAATCTTTCTATAACACATACTCATGATCCCAACGCAACTTGAGCGGGTTCAAACGGACGTCGTATGAGTGAGATATCGCATCCTATCCGCTTTTCCAAATAGGCAAAATTTTACTAACTGTACAGTTCATACAATGCTGGTGTGGCATGTCAATACTGTTGAAGTGGAATGGTCATACACTGATGATGTGGCATGGTCATACTGCTGATGTGGCAAGATCATACTGTTGACGTGGCAGTTGATTGTACTGACATGTGGTAGGTGATTATGTGGAATAGGTTGACATGGCAAGATACCATACAGGACACGTTTCAGATGTTGATTTGTCAGATGGTGACGTGGTAGTATGTGGACCAATCATTTGGTTCCATGTGGCCCATACATGGGCTACCACATGGCACCTCCTCCAAGGCATAAAAGGTTGGTTTGTTGTTCGCAAGGGTCGAACCCACAAATTTTGGGGATAGGTCATAGTCTTGGAAGGGATTAGGATACCAACCCTCCCATGCTTTGGTGCATAACCTCTATGCTTAGACTTTGCATTTGAGTTTGCGCTATGGTTTAGTCCAGGTGTGGAAAGGGTCGGGGCTAATCCCCAGCCCTTGGTTGTGGCCCATACCATAATTCCTTACTACATAACATTATGCCAAACGCATAATAGTTCACACGAGGTTTAAAAAATCATCCAATGGTCAAGTTCACCAGCGGGATACCACCTGTCCATACCCCATCCAACTACAACATGCACGTGAAAAGCAACAAGTCCTTGTTTAGGCATTGGGTCATGGCCATATGGTACCCATGTGACCAACACCTCCGCTGGATAAGGTGTTGGCACGCTATTGGTGCGACATAGTGCCATTTTTTGTGGGATGCACGTGAGTTCTATGTTTTTGGCATGAGAAGCGCCCGTGAGCCAGGTTCAGTCAATCTAGGCATGTTTTGGCGAGCAGAGACAACAAAGAATTAGGAGAAACTTCCAGGGAATGATTCCAACTCATTTTTTTTCCAAACCAAGTGCAGGAAGATCCCAACTAGGGGTTTTTGGATGCTCTGGAGCCATTGAAGCCATCCATTTCTCATTATGAGCATTGTAAATCATTGCATTTGATACTTTTAAAATTAATGAAAATTATCCATTGGAAGTTGGACCAGGAGATGTAGCCCAAGAGAGGGGTGAACTTTGTTATAATTTTGTTGTGTTAATGTGTGTATTTTGATGCTTGTTAATGATTGTTTATGTTACTCATGATTAAGTAAAAAAAATCATTAATCTTTATGTGTTTTTAACTTGATCCCATTACCCAAGCACATCCCATTTCACTAGAAATTTTAAATAGATTCAAGCCTTTTCATTTTTAGATCAAGTTTCTATCAGAGCATCGGTTTTTGAAGGTTTGATTGTTTGCAAGTGTTTTTTTTCTAATTCTTACAAGGTTGAAGCTCACAAGAGTAGAAGGTAAAATTGTAGAGCCAAGTTCTCAACTATCAAGAAATATAAATACATAATCACCTCAAGATTCAAGGAGATATTAACCAAGTATGGCCCATGAGGTGAGTCATGAAACTCTTACTTCATAGGATGAAACTTTCAGAAAATATTTCTATGATATGACAGAAATGGTGAAAGTTTTATTTGAAGAAAGAAATGCAATATTGAAAGGTGAAATATCAAACCCTCCAAATGGTAATGGATATAGTGGTGATAAAGCTCCAAAAGGAAATGGAGGGAATGGTGATACTCCACCTCCTTCACCTCCATCTTCCACCTCTTCTACCATTTCACAACCACCTCCAACCCAAAAGAACATGGTAAAATTCCCCTACAAAACTCCTTTACTTAAGCTTGATATTAAGTTTGAATTGCCTATGTACAATGGAGAGGTAAACATTGAGAAATTGGATAATTGGATTTGTCATATTGAAGTGTATTGTAGGATACACAGGATCAAAGATGATGAAATTAAGATTCAACTTTCTTATCTAAGATTGGAAAGTGCAGTGCTCATTTGGTGGGAAGCCAAAACTCAAGAGGACATGAAGAAACATGTTAAATTTTTATCCTCTTGGAATGATTTTATTGTTGCACTTGAAAGACAATTTTATCCATTAGCATACATGCATAAAGCTATTATGGATTGGAAAAAATTTAGACAAGATAAAGGGAAAAGTGTTCAAAGCTACACTCAATATTTTAGAAGAAGAGCTTTGATTTTGGGTATATAGTTATCTTCTCAAGAAACTTTACTCAAATATATTGGAGGATTGCATAGCTACTTGAGCCACACAATACTTATGTTTAACCCTACAAGTCTAGATTAATTTTGTGTACATGGAACTCATTTGGAAGAAAGAGGGAGGAATGAACCTCAAGAGGGAATAAAGAAACCTTTTGTTTATGGAGACAAAGGAAAGAAGAATTTCAAGGGAAATGGAAGAAAGAATGCTTCAGTCAAGAAAGAGGGAGAGAAACTCACATGGAAACATTTTTCAAAAGATGGCCATGATGAATACCATTGTTGGAAAATTCATTTTGAAAAGAGACCCAAAAAGTTCATCCATAAGGGGAAACCAAAGACTAATGCAACCATACAACATGATTTAGGTTTTGATTCAGGTGATGAAACAAATATTACAGCCATGGGTTTTCAAGGTAAGGATTTTATTACAAGTACTAGTTCTTCAAGTAGTAGTAGCCTCAATGAAACTCAACATGAAAAATAAAGAATAGATATTTTCCACATAAGGGTGATTTCAAAGCATATAAAGATAGATACTCTTTTCGATATTGGATCTCAAGAAAACCTCATATCTGAAGACACTATCAAGAAACTAAAATTGGAAACTTCTCCACACCCTAAACCATACCCTCTAGGATGGATATGTGACAATGCCAAATTGCATGTGACAAGAAAGTGTAAACTTAGATTTGCCATCACTGCAAATTTTATAGATGAGGTAGAGCTTGATGTTATTCATTTGGATATCTATGGTATTTTTTTGGGAAGCCCATACTTATATGATAGGATATCCATCTTTCATCATCATGAGAACAAGTATCATATGTTTAAAAATGGAGTTGAGTACATTGTTAGAGCACATACAAATAAGTTGAATTTTTCATGTGTAAATGCTTGACAAATGAAGAGGTTAGTAAATGCTAGTAAGAATTTTGTCCTCTTGATGATAAAACCCAAAGAGAATGTTGAAAAAGAATCTTTCCAAGGTTGTGATTCAAATTTGAAATCTGATTTGTATGAGGTTGTTAACCAATATGATGAGATGTTTTAGGAACCAAAAGGATTTCCTCCAAAAAGGGATATCCAACATGAGATACAATTGCAACAAGATTATCCTCTTCCAAATATTGGTATGTACAGGATGTTGTTCATGGAGAATGTCGAAATTAAAAAAAAAATCCAATATTTTCTTGAAAAAGTGGTCATCATGCCAAGCACATCTCCATGTGGATCACCAATTGTCTAAGTGCCAAAGAAAGATGGTACATGGCCCATGTGTGTATATTTCAGGCCCTTGAACAAGATTATGATAAAGAATCGTTATCCTCTTCCTAGAATTGATGATTTTCTTGATCAATTGAAAGATGCTAAGTATTTTACTAAATTGGATTTGAGAAGTAGATATCATCAAATTAGGATTTTTGAAGGAGACACTTGCAAGAAAACTTTCAAAACAAATCAAGGTTTGTTTGAGTGGATGGTAATGCAATTTGGACTTTGCAATGCTCCTGCTACATTCATGAGAGTCATGAATGATGTTTTAAGGCATTTTCTTGATGATTGTGTGATTGTCTACTTGGATGAAATTTTGATATTTAGAAAATCTCGTGAAGAGCATGTTATGCATGTAAAGCAAGTTATGATTGTATTAAAGAAAGAAAATATTTTTTTGAAGATGTCTAAATGTGAGTTTGGAAATACCTCACTTGTTTACCTAGGACATATTGTTGGAGGAGGAGACCTAAAAAATGATCCTTCCAAGGTCAAATTCATTTTGGATTGGCCCAATCCCAAAATTGTGACAGAGGTAAGAAGATTTTTGGGATTATCCCAATATTGGATAAATTTTATTGCTAACTTCTCTTCAATTGCAACTCCATTACATGCAGTGACAAGCATAAAGAAAGTTTTCCAATGGGGAGGAAAGCAACAAAAATCATTTGATGCATTGAAGGAGAATATTAGTTTAGCTCCAGTTCTTACACTTCCAAATCTGAGACAACCATTTGAGATCCAAACAGATGCAAGCAATTATACAATGGGAGCAGTCTTGTTGCAACATGGTAAGCCCATTTTTTTTTCATTCTGAAACTTTTAATGTTGTTGTGATTAACTATCCTACTTATGATAAGGAGTTTTATGCATTGGTGCAAAGTGTGAAAAAATAGAAACATTATTTGTTGGGAAAATAAACTATCATTCACACTGATCATCAACCATTGCAATACTTACAATCACAAACAAAGCTACAACAAGCAAGGCACTTCAGATGGATGGATTTTCTACAACAATTCCACTTGGTTATAAGTTATAAAAAGGGAATTTAAAACAAAGTTGTTGATATGATTTCTAGGCCTATTGTTAGTGCTTTAGTTATTCTTAAGCATAATTCTATCATGTATGAGAGCTATGTTGAACAATATGCTTTAGATGTTAAGTTGAAAGAGGTTTATGAAACTTTGTGTCATTCTAACCAAGTTGAGGAATTGGATTACCATGTGCATGATAAGATTTTGTATCATCTTGGCAAGATATGTATTCCATAGGGTGAAAGAGTCAACATCATAAGGGAAGATCATTATTCTCTTATTTTTGGCCACTTTGGTGTAGGCAAGACAGTGGCTAATTTGTAAAGGTATTGTTATTTTCCTAAAATGAATGAGATTGTTTCAAGATATGTAAGAGGATGTTCTTTATGTGCTACAAGCAAGCCTAGAAATAGAAATTTGGGTTTGTATACTCCACTTCCGGTTCCTTCTTGTCCTTGGGAAAACATTTCCATGGAATTTGTAGGAGATCTACCTATGTCTAAAAAAAATCATAATTATCTTTATGTTTTGGTTGACCATTTCAAAAAAATGTGTATTTTGATGCCTTGTAAGAAGTAGGTTACAGTTGAGAAAATGCCACAAATGTTCTTTCAAAATGTTTGGGTACATTTTGGTTTGCCTAAATCCATTATTTATGATTGAGATTCTTGATTTATTGGGAACTTTTGGTCAAGCTTATAGGCACTCATGGACACCAAACTGAAAAAGAGCACAACTTTTCATCCACAAACCGATGGTCAAACAAAAGTGGTTAATAGAACAATAGTGCATCTTATTCATGGTTATTGCATCAAGCATCCTAAGATTTGGGATGAGCACCTACACTACATTCAACATGCTTACAATCAGGCTAAGAACTCTTCAACTCAAACATCTCCATTTGAGGCATGTTTTGGTTATTTTCCAAAATCTCCTTTAGATTTTATCTTTGGGAAAGACATTGCTATTGATGGTCAATATGACATTTATAGGGCAAAGAAGTTCATTTCAATTGGTGCATCAATTGTTACAAGAAAAGTTGGAAAAGATCCAAGCCAAGTACAAGACAAGACATGAAAAGCATCGTGTTGATCACAGTTTCCAAGTTGGAGATGAAGTTTGGATTTACATTAGAAAAGAGAGGCTTAAAGGATAAGGTAAAAAACTGTAACCAATTAGATATGGACCTTGCAAGATTCTTGAAAATATTGGTAACAATGCCTTTCGTTTGGATTTACCTCCTTATATGAAAATGTATGCAATTGTCAATGTTGAGAATTTGAGATTGTATGAGCCTCCTTTAATTAATGATCAAGGAGAGCATGTTCAGATTCCTTCCATAGATGATTTCTCACCAGAATATATTTCAGAACTACATGAGTACACAATCTTTGATAGGAAGATGAGAAATCCAAAACAAGGGAATGTGGAATACCTTCGAGTTGGTATTAAAGGCACAAATCCAAGAAAGGCCAAATGAATTGAGGTTGGAAAGGTGAGGGAACTATACCCTCATCTTCAGATAGATTGAAAGTAGTCTTTTGGAGGTCCAAAAGAGTCCCAATGGGGAGGAGTGATCCAGGGGATCAAAATATGCTAAAAAATCAAAGTGCTCAGAATTTCTTCAAAATGGACTCGTGCATAGGCCTCATCCTCACGACCCCAAAAAATTGAATGGGTTCAAAAAAACGTCGTATGAGTGAGATATCACGCTTTGTCCTCTTTTCCAAATAAACAAAATTTTGTTGCATGTACAGTTCGTACAGTGCTGGTGTGGCATGTTCGTACTACTGACGTGGCAGGGTCGTACATTGATGATGTGGAATGGTCCTATTGCTGATGTGTCAGGGTTGTACTAATGACGTGGTAGTTGACTGTACTTAAACGTGGTAGGAGGTCATACTGACATGTGGCAGGTGATGATGTGGCATAGGTTCACATGGAAATATACCATGCAAGACACATGTCAGATGTTGAGTTGTAAGATGGTGACGTGGAAAAGTATGTGGACCAATTGTTTTGTGCCACGTGGCCCAGACATGGGCTGCCACATGGCACCCCCTCCAAGGAATAAAAGGTTGGTTTTTTGTTCACGGGGGTCGAACCTGTGACCTTTGGGGATAGGTGGCAGATTCTTGGCAGGGGTTGGGCTACCAGCCCACCCATGATTTGATTCTTACCCTCTATGCTTAGACTTTGCATTTGAATTTGTGTTATGGTTTAGTCTAAGTTCAGAAAGGGCCTAGGCTAAGCCCCAACCCTTGGTTGCAGCCTATAACATAAGACTGTACCACATAACATTACGCCAACCACATAACAGTTCACGTAGGATTTAAACATTCATCCAACGGTCAAGTGCACCAGCAAGATACCACGTGTCCATACCCCAACCAACTACCACATGCGTGGGAAAAGAAACAGGTCCTGATTTAGTCATTGGGTTGTGGCCATATGACGCCCATGCGACCAACTCCTCCACCGTATAAGGTGTTGGCATGCTAACGGTGCGACAAAATACCACTTTTTATAGGATGCATGTGAGTTCTAGGTTTTTGTCACAAGAAGCACTCGTGAGCCAGGTTCAGTCAGTATGGGTGCATTTTGGCGAGCAGAGACAACAAATATTTGGGAGAAACTTCTAGGTAGTGATTCCAACTCAGGTTTTGGACAAACCAGGTGAAGGAAGAGCCCAACTATGGGGTTTTGGATGTTTTGGAGCCATTGAAACCATCCATTTCTCATTCTGGACAATTTAAAGCACTGATTTTGACACTTTGAGCATTAATGAAAATGATTCATTGGAAGCTAGACCAGGAGATGTATCCCAAGAGAGGGGTGAACTCCATTATCATTTTTATGTGTTAGTGTGTGTATTTTGATGGTTGTTAATGATTGGCTATGTTTCTCATGATTAAGTAAAAAAACTAATTAATATTTATGTATTTGTAACTTGATCCTATTACCCAAGCACATGCCATTTCACTTTCAATTTTAAAGAGATTCAATCCTTTTCATTTTTAGATCAGAATTTCTCTCTTCGCGGCCTCGGATCGACTCTCTATGCTTATATGTTTGTGAAGATGCAATTAGGTAGTAATCCCCTTCTTGACTATATGATCGAACACCAGGTCCACAAGCCAGGATAATTTATGAGTTTTGTAGGCTTTATTGATCTTGTTAACCCACAAGCGATTCCCAGTGCAAAATATCCTTTCAGTTATTGATTTATCCTTTGAACAGACGGCTATATCACTTCCACATGGTCAGAGTGTTAATTTAGAGTGAAAAAAAACTTAAAGGCTCTGAGAGGCTACTTTGAATCTCCTTTAATAATGATCGCTGGTTCTAATATCTGACAAACAATTGGATATGCATTCTCGAAGTATGGGTGAAGACCCTCTACTATTCATTGATCAGTTGCCAAATGGACGACATAGATCTCTCCTCGGACTATTTCAAATTTTTTTCTCAACCATTGATCATCACTAAGAAGGAATATCTAGATATCGTCTCGCATTTTGCTCTTCAGAGTAGGTTTGGAAGATAGTCCAGAAAACTATGAAACCACTTCCTTGATGGATGAAAAAAGTTCTCTTTTGGAGTCGGTTCGATCATCCGATCTCCACCGTATATCTCCCTTTCTCTAATGAATGGTCCTGATTTTCTATCGGAGTATTGTATTTGGAGTTAAATGAGGAATGAAGCTCTAAAATCTCACTCCAATGAATTATCTAGATTACTCCCCCAATATTCTGATGGACGACTCAGATCTATCGCATGCAAAACAAATCTACGAGGGGATTTTTCTTGATTCTTTTCTTGGATACCTTTACACTGAAATGTTGGAACAAGATCTGAAACAACAGATTCGATGAATGGTATATCTTTGAAAAGTATATACTTTAATAGTTGGATAGATAGTCCTCTCGCAGTCTTGGCATTGAAGTCGAATTTGGATTGGGACTCCAATATACGGACTCTGAAACACATACAACCTCTTCTTTTCAGGATTCGATGGAAGATTAACTAGAACCGTTGATTTGGTAGTGCTTCGCTCCTATATTTAATCATAGTCGTTGAATTCTAGACTCCTCAAGACTACAAAACACACTGAATTTGTCTCTAATTCTTTGATTGATCCCTGTAATCATGATCTCCTACAATTATGATCATAAAGTGAAAACATAAATCTCAACTATCACACACATGGAGAACATAAATTCATGAACACATATTTATTTCAATGATCGAAGGAACAAAATATAATAATGGTGCTTTGTTCCTTCGAGGCCTTTCATACCTTTGCAAACCAAACAGTATCACCACTCTACACACTTGCTAACCTCTCCTAATACAACAATAATTAAATAAAATCTTAGAGCTCTCGAGTAGCTCACAACAAAATCCCAAGCTATCCAAAACCAATTCCAAAACTAGAATTATGTTCCTAAATATCAACAATAAAATCAATAATAATATAAACTATCAAACAAAATATATCTGCTAAGATGTCTTCTAGAAATATCTAGCTATTACAATATAAAAAAAATATTAGGGAACCCACTCCCTTTCTAAATTTTTTACAACAGCTAGGGTCAATCTCAAAATTTCACTTGGTATATTCTTTTCACCAGACTCTTGGGGAAGAAAAGAATTGTTCATGAGGTCTTCAACATTTATTACATACTTGGAAATTTCTGTTGTTTTCATCCAAGTAGAATCTTCCTCTGGAATATTCTTCCACTTAATCAAATAATGGAAGTAGTCTTTATCTATGGTCCTTCTTGCCACTTTCTTGTCCAATACTACTTCAATCTCCTTCTGAACTGCCTTAGGCAACTATTCTTTCCATTTAATGGTATGATATTCATCACTTACAATATCATATGTTGGAACATCCTCTATCCCTATGAAGGGATACAAATATGCAACATTGAAGATTGGAGAAATTCCAATATCAATTGGAAGTTCAATCTCATAATCATTAGGAGAAACTTTCCTCAATATTCTACAAGGTCCAATCTTTTTCATCTTCAATTTGTTGTAATTCCCCATTGGAAACCTTTCCTTTCTCAAAATTTCCATGACCAAACCACCAACCTAAAAATCCACTTGTCTCCTTTTCATTTCTTCCCCCTATTTATATTTACCACTTCTCTCCTTCAACCTTTGCTTGACACTTTCGTGCAGCTCCTGCATCCTTATAGAAAAATATGCACCATCAACACTCCTTAATTCCTATTTTCCCAAATTGCTTAGCTCATATACTCCTCTTGGATGCATTCCATACACGATTTGAAATGGACTCATTCATGTGATTATATTTGGTGAAACATTATATGAATATTTATCTTGAGAAATCATCTCTTCCCATTGCTTAGGATTTTCATACACAAGACTCCTCAAAATATTCCCCAAACTCCTATTCACTACCTCTATTTTCCCATCAGTCTACGAATGATAGGATAAGATAAAATTGATATTAGTACCCAGTTTCTTCGATAGGGTTCTCCAAAAATGACTTACAAATTTTGTATCTCGATTTGAAACAATGCTTATGGGTAAACCACGTAGTCTCACTATTTATGAAAAAGATAGATTGGAAATATTAGTTGCATCACTAGTCTTCATACAAACAATAAAATGAGATAGTTTTGAAAAATATTCTACCACAACATAGATAGAGTCATTTCCCATTTGTGTCTTTGGTAATCCTAGTACAAAATCCATGTTGATCGAATCCAATGGTCTGTTTGGAATAGGTAGTGGCTGATATATTCATGTGTTATGACTCCTTCCCTTAGCATGATAACAAATCCTACACTTTTACACAAATTTCTTCACTTAATTCTACATACCTAGCCAATAATAGAAGGCATTTATGGGTGAAAAAGTATTGTCTTGACCAAAATTTCTTGACATTCCTCCAATGTGATTTTTTTTAATCAGATTGTCCCTCATTGAAAAATTTGGTATGCATAGTTTACTTCTCTTGAAATACAACCCTTCCTATAATATATAATCCAACCACTGGCTTCTATTGTTGGAAACTAGGTTTTCACAAGATGCATAGTCATCTTTGAAATCTGCATCATCCTTATACATTTCTTTTAAACCATCAAAACCTAAAGTGTTGACTTGAAGTTCTTGCAAAAGAAAATCAATTATACTTAATGCATCAACAACTTTGTTAGTTTTACCACTTGTGTGTTTAATAATAAAGGTAAAATTCTGCAGAAATTCAACCCACTTGCCATGTATTTGATTCATCTTTGATTGACTACTTATAAACTATAATGCATGATTGTCAGTGTAAAGGAGAAACTCCTTATACATGAGGTAATGCATTCGCTTCTTAAGTTCTTGGACAATTGCATAAAATTCCTTATCATTTAATTTTTGTTTTTCTTCATTTAATTTCTCACTAAAATATGCAATTGTGATGCAGCACCCCCACCTCAGTAGGTTCTGCACAACCTCCTGGTCTAAGGATTGTTCTTAATCTCCCCTTTGAGCCTGATCGACTCCTTGATTCCCCGGAGGAATATTCAACACACAAGTGTTTCCATAGGCCCTTCTTATGAGTTACGTCTATGCAAACTGGCACTAGACGCAAACTTTTACCCACTTGGTCGACTGATGTGACCATGGCCTTCACCCAAAAGGTATTTCGGGTTTCGCAACTCCTTGATCCCTGATCTGAGCTCCTCTAACTCCTTCAATCTCTGAAACTCAGAAAAGGGCTAATGGATATTTGACTCCCCCTTAACTTTTCCTGATGTGACCCTCAACTGCGGTCTGGGGCCCAAATGTTTCGACACCTTGGTATTTAGTGTATCGGATAATTTAAACGCAATAAATACCTTGCCTGATGGCCAAAATAATGATAACTTTCCATCGCAAATCGATGTCTCTGATATTCCCATGATCTGACGATCCTTATTATATCGGGACTTCGCGAATCGCGAGTTCAGAACTCTTGACTCCAAGTCACAACTTCTTCCATGCCCCGAATTCTGAAATGATGAAATTCAAGCACGAGATCAACGACTCTCATTGATCTGGATCCAACGACCACTACTCCTCCTGAGATTATGAGTGTTGAAAGACACTCAGCCTTAACTCTTCCATTGATCTACTATATCCAATGGCCCATGGAACTTCAACGATTATCCCTCTGAGAATTTCAACCATCTGTTTGATTTTCTTGATGACTTATGCCCAATTACTTTGGTGTCTTCCCTCCTGAGCTTGTTTCTCTAGGAGGTAATTTCAGACCTTGCCCTTCCTTTAAATTCTCTCAATTCTCTATCCTTCCTGAGCTTCACATTTAAAATGGATTCAAGGCTTCAAAAGGATTCTTGCGTGCACTCCTTGAGGCATTCACAATAACCTCCAGTTATTTAAAATCTCCAACTCTATGCACTTCCCTGCAACAGCAGTTCTTCAATCCTTCCTCCTTGGTTGGTAAATCTAAGACTTCAACCGGCCTGCGCACTCCTTGCATGGATCTTGTGCTATACTATTCCTGCACTTCTGGGGGTATAATAACAACGATATCTATCCTGAGATTTTCTGAGATAAAACTCAGAACTCGTCAACGCACTCCTTGTAGACTCTCACTGCACTCCTTGCAGGATTTCTTAGGAAGAGAAACAATTGAAACTTATACTTCTCCTCTCACAGACTTCATACATTAAACATGAAATCAAAAGCATGCATACACACATATAGCATTGAAACAAATGCATACCAAAGAATTTAATCCAATTTTAAACATACCATGCAATAGATGCAAACAGTAACCATAAGAATACCATGAAATGGAATCAAAGTATTCTTATATTAATTTTGGTGCTCCTGTACATGGGTTCAATAACGGAAGATATTTGCTTATACAACCTTCTACAATCTCTATTCTTCTCTACTCTCCTATTCTCTTGCTCTACAACTTCCAATTTTCATGAGAATAATTGATACAATACAATACATGTGAGGGATATTTCTAGAGTTTTCCCTCCTACAGCTCTATCTATCTAATCAAAATTAAAAGATACCTACTTTACATTCATTATAATTAAATGCCTCCATATCCGACAGATGAGAGAAACGCTAAAGATATGTTTTACAATACTTTAAACATAAATGCAAATACATCCTTCTGGTTGTAACATTAATGCTCTGGGTTTTTTTTAAATTCAAAATTCCCTCAAAATGTGTGTTGGTGCATCTCCAGTTGTCCTTTGCTTCTACGCTTGCTTTGCTGGTTTGATTACGATGCTCCTGCATCATACTCCCTTGGCTAAAAAAATTCATGAACTCCTATTCATGAGCTCCTGCACCGTCTGTCCATGTTTCTGGATCATTGGTTCACTTTCCCAACTTGCATCCTCAATCAGGTGTCCTTCCCATTTTATCAAATACTCAAAATATTTCTTCCTTCGGGTCTCCTTGCTAATTCTCTGATCAATTATCTTTTCCATCTGCGTCTTTTCAGCTACAGGAATTTGTTTAACCCACTGAACTTATTTTTGTTCCTCTGATCCCCTTGTTTCATCTTCTCTATAAGGGAATAGATCTTCTATGTTGAATATGGGTGATATCCCAACTCCATCCGACAATTCTATCTCATAAGCATTTGCCTCAAATTTCCTCAAGATTTTACATGGTCCTATATTTTTCATCTTCAAGTTATTATACATTCCTCTTGGGAATATTTCCTTCCTCAATTAATCTAAAACTAAATCTCCTACTTCAAACTAAAGTTCTCTTCTATGCTTATCTTCTCTACGCTTGTATTCCTGGTTGGAATTCTTTAACCGCTCCTTGATCTTGTTGTGGAGCTCTTACATATCTGCTGCAAAATCTTCTGCTCCAGCACTTCTGAATTCACTCTGCTCTAACTCTCTCAAATCAGATACTCCTCTCGGTTGCGTACCATACACTATCTGGAACGGGCTATGTATTTTTCTCCTATTAGGTGAGTCATTATATGTGAATTCTGCTTGCGACAAAATTTGGTCCCACTGACTGTGATGTTCATCTACTAAGCTCCTCAATAAGTCTCCTAAACTTCGGTTTACCACCTTAGTATGTCCATCCATCTGAGGGTGATATGCTAAGCTAAAAGATAAATCTATCCCCAGCTTCTTCCATAGTGTTCTCTAGAAATGACCAACAAATTTAGTATCTAGGTCCGAAACA
This sequence comes from Picea engelmannii, assembly GCA_009831015.1. Taxonomy (NCBI): domain Eukaryota; kingdom Viridiplantae; phylum Streptophyta; class Pinopsida; order Pinales; family Pinaceae; genus Picea; species Picea engelmannii. The sequence continues at coordinate 184,388 of ML779248.1, read as the reverse complement.
ATACTCTTAGGTAAGCCATGAAGTCTAACAACTTCTTTGAAAAACAGATTTGCAATGTGTGTCACATCACTGGTTTTCTGACATGGAATAAAGTGTGCCATTTTATAGAATCTGTCAACTACCACGAATATGGAGTCACAACCTCTATGTTTCCTCGACAGTCCTAACATAAAATCCATGCTTACTGCATCCCACGACCTCTCTGGTACTAGCAATGGCTGATACAATCATGTATTATGTCTTCTTCCCTTTGTGTTCTGGCAAATTCTACATTTGTTGACAAACTTCTTGACATCTATCCTCATCCCTAGCCAATAATATAAGTTGTTCAGTTGCGTGAACATTTTTTCATGGTCGAAATGTCCAGCCAATCCTCCACTATGTTTTTCCTTCAGAAGATTCTCTCTCATAGAACTCTTCGAAATAAACAACTAATTTCCTTTGAATAAAAGTCCATCTTGAAACATATATTCAATACATTGGCTTCTATCTCTTAGAATAGGATTCTCACATGCTTCATAAATGTCCTTGAAATACGAATCATCTCTGTAAATATCCTTAAGGATATCAAAACCTAAGGTCTTCACATGAAACTCTTGCAAAATCAAACATTTCCTGCTCAATGCATCAACAACTTTGTTAGCAGTTCTAGAAATGTGCTTTATAAAAAAAGTGAAGTTCTGCATAAATTCAACCCATTTTGCATGTTTCTGGTTCAATTTCTACTGTTGAGTTATGAATTGTAAAGCATGGTTGTTGTTATACAAGACAAACTCTTTTGGAACCAAGTAACGTCTCCATTTCTTCAATGCCTGTATGATTGCATAAAACTCTTTATCATACATGGAATACTTCATTTTTGCCTAGTTCAACTTCTCACTGAAGTATGCAATTGATCTGTTGTCTTGACTTAAGGCTGCTCCAATCGCAAATCCACTTGTTTCACATCTCACTTGAAATGTTTTACTGAAATTTGGCAGAACCAGAACTGGTTGTTCAGTAATCTTCCTTTTCAACAACTTAAAAATTTTCTCTACTTCCTCTGTCCAATGAAAATATTTATGTCTTTTATTGACGGTGTCCATCATTGGTGCAAAAATTTCACTAAAATTTTTGATGAATTTTTTGTAAAACTAACTAATCCATGGAATCTTCTAACTTCAAAGATGTTCTTTGGCAATGTCCAATCCCCGATTGCTTTTACTTTCTCGGGATCCATATTCAACTCATTTGAAAAGAGTACAAACCCCAAATAGATGAGTTCTTTCTTCATGAAAGATGACTTCTTCAAATTTATCAACAAATTCTCTTGCTACAACCTCCTCATTACTAAAGTTAAGTGTCTCAACTGTTATTCCTCATTCTTACTAAAGATCAATATATCATCAAGATACACAATTATGAACTTTCCAATGAAATACTTCAAGACTTCGTTCATCAAGCTCATGAAAGTACTTGGCGCATTCATCAAACCAAATGGCATGACAATCCATTCATACAGTCCTTCATTCATCTTGAACGTTTTCTTCCATTCATCACCTCCTCTCATTCGAATCTAATGATATCCACTTTTTAAATCAATATTTTAAAAAAATTGTTCCCCACTTAAGCAATCCATCAAGTCATCCATCCTCGGCAAACGAAATCTATACCTGATGGTGATTTTTTTTATATCCCTTGAGTCTATACACATCCTCCATCCACCATCCTTTTGTCCTTAACACGGTTGGTACAGTGCATGGACTCAATCTTTCTCTAACAAACCCCTTGTCCATCAAATCCTATACTTTCTTCTTGACCTCTTCATTCTCTTATGGCATCAATCTGTACACTACTTTGTTTGGTAAACTCACCCCTAGTATAATATCAATGTATGCTCCTGATGGGCGGCAACGAACAAGGTAATTCGTCCACCACTATATCAGCAAAATTCTCCAGCAGTTCCTAAACTTCCTATGGTAGATCATCTATCGAAGTACTGGTTAATATGACTCTAGGTTTTATTACCATAGCAAACTGCATATCTTCATCTTTCTTGACTTCATCAAGAAGCTCCTTCCCACTCATGAGAAGTATAGTATTTCTCGTTTCTTCCTTCACCTTCTTTTCTTCAATTAGCAGCAACATATGCATTCTACCATTCTTCTCTAAGGTGTATGTGTTCTTTCTCCCATCATGAACAAAATTTTTGTCATATTGCCATGGTCTACCCAACAAAAGATGGCAGACATCCATGGGAATAACATCACATAAAATTTCATCTCTGTAACCCCTATCTTAAATTCAACTAAACATTGTTTAGTGATTGTTACCTAGTCCTTTTTGCAACCACAATACTTTATATGGGCTTGGATGTGCAACTGTCTCCAATTCCATCTTCTCCACCATTTCTGTGGATACCAGGTTGTTTGTGCTTCCAATGTCCACTATTACCTTGCATACCCTATCGTTGGTATTGAAAGCAGTTCTAAAAAAACTGTTTCTTTGGACTAGATTCTTCGCCTCCTTCTCTAGTTTCAAGATAAATTTCCTCGTCATTAAGGATCTTCCTCCTTCTGCATCTTCTTCTTCAGCATTTCACCTCTGTGCTTCTGAAATGTGAGCTTTGACTCCTCCATATCTTTTCCTATCAGGACATTCAAAATACTTGTGTCCTATATTTCCACAGACAAAACATTTTATCTCACCTCCTCTGCCTCTTCCTCTTCCTCTAGCTCAAGTAAAAGTATTTATGTCAGCATGTTGTCTTCCCTGTGAACTTCCTCCTCTTTCTGGGTGAGTGTGAGGTTTCTTCTCTTCATCCTTGGGTTTTTTCACTCTATCTTGGGCAACTTCCTTGCCTCTGCTTTGACTTCTACCTCTACCCCTTTGACTTTGCTTTCAGGCCAATTTATCTTCAGCCTTCACAGCAATCTGATAATAATCTTCCACATTTCTAATCGTCACCATGCTCATCTCATCCTGAATGTCATATCTCAGACCATTCATGTATCTAGTGACCTTTTCATAATCACTCTCATGATGACCTGCTCTGATGTTAGATCAGTAAAATTCCTCAGTGTACTCCTTCACTATCATCCCTTTCTATCTCAAATTATGCATTCTCTGAAACATATTAATTTGGTAGTCTTTGGGTATAAACTTGGCTTTCATCTTTGCAACTATTCTATCCTAGATTTTGATTCTTTTCTTGCCTTTGCAATGCCTGTCAGCCTGTAGTTCATCCCACCGTAGTGCTGCATGTCCTTTAAGTCTAGTGATGGCATGTTTGACCTTCTTATCTTCCTCGACATCCTCATAGTCGAAGTATTTATCCAGATCTCTAAACCAATCTAGCAGCTCCTCAACGTCTAAGTTTCCTTCATACATCGGGATGTCCATTTTTTCTCTGGCCCCTATTCTTGCAACAAATCTGAATAAACGTTCTTCAACGGCATATTTGGCTACAACTTCCTCTCCAGCTCCAGTCGTATTTTCACTTTCATCCTCACTAACATCTCCAACATCAACTGTCCATCCTTGTGTTTTCTCCATAACATCTAATCGAGCATGGAGTTCTCTTATTTCCCTTTCCACAGTTGGATCGGGCATTGGTCTATCTTGACATCTTATGGGCAGCATTGTCTAAATATTTTCCATGCAGAATTTGAATCACAACTTGCCTTCTGTCCTATCCTTCTTATAGAAAACAATGTTTGTAAGCTCTGATACCACCTGACGTAGCACCCCTACCTCAGCAGGTTCTGCATGACCTCCCAGTCTAAGGATCGTTCTTAATCTCCCCTTTGAGCCTGATTGACTCCTTGATTCCCCGCCAAAATGTTCAACACACAAGTGTTTCAACGGGTCCTTCTTATGATTTACGCCTACGCAAATTGGCACTAGACGCGAACTCTTACCCACTTGGCCGACTGATGTGACCACGGCCTTCACCCGAAATGGATTTTGGGTTTCGCGACTCTGCAATCCCTGATGTGAGCTCCTCTGACTCCTTCAATCTCTAAAACCCCAAAAATGGCTAACGAATCTTTGACTCCCCCTTAATTTTTCTTGATGTGACCCTCAACTATGGTCTCGGGCCGAAATGTTTTGGCACCTTGGTATTTCGTATATCGGCAAATTTCAGCACAATAACGCCCTTGCCTGATAGCCAAAATTGTGATAAATTTCCATCACAAATCAATGGCTCTGAGCTTCTCATGATTTGACGGTCCTAATTCTATCGGGACTTCGCAAATCGGGAGTTCAAAACTCTCAACTCCAAGTCACAACTTCTTCCATGCCCCAAATTCTGAAATGACGAAATTCAAGCACGAGATCAACGACTCTCGTTGATCCAGATCCAACGACCACTACTCTTCCTGAGATTATGAGTATTGAAAGGCACTCAGCCTTAACTCTTCCACTGATTTACTAGATCCAATGGCCCACATAACTTAGGCGATTCTCCCTCTGATAATTTCAACCATCCGTTCGATTTTCTTGATGACTTATGCCCAATTAATTTGGCGTCTTCCCTCCTGAGCTTGTTTCTCTACGAGGTAATTTTAGACCTTGTCCTTCCTTTAAATTCTCTCAATTCTCTATCCTTCCTAAGATTGACCTTTACAATGGATTCAAGGCTTCAAAAGGATTCTTGCGTGCACTCCTTATGGAATTCACAATAACCTCTAGTTATTTAAAATCTCCAACTCTGTACACTTCCCTGCAACAATAGTTCTTCAACCCTTCCTCCTTGGTTGGTAAATCTAATACTTCAACCGACCTGCGCACTCCTTTCACAGATCTTGTTGTATACTATTCATGCACTTCTGGGGGTATAAGAACAATGATATCTCTCCTAATATTTTCTAAGATAAAACTCAGAACTCGTCAACGCACTCCTTGCGGACTCTCACTGCACTCCTTGCAGGATTTCTCAGGAAGAGAAACAATTGAAACTTATAGTTCTCCTCTCATAGAATTCATACATTCAACATGAAATCAAAAGCATGAATATGCACATGTAGCATTGAAACAAATGCATAATGGAGAATGTAATCCAACTATAAACATACCATTCAATAGATGCAAATAGTAACCATGACAACACCATGAAATGGAATCAAAGTATTCTTATATTAATTCTGGTGCTCCTGTACATGGGTTCAATAGAGACAACTATTTTCTTATACAACCTTCTACAATCTGTGCTCTTCTCTACTCTCCTATTCTCTTTCTCTACATATTACAATTTTCATGAGAATAATTGATACAGTACAATGCATGAGAGGGAGATTTCTAGAGTTTTCCCTCCTACAACTCTAGCTATCTAATCGAAATTAAAGGCTACCTACTTTACATTCATTGTAATTAAATGCCTCCATGTCCGAAATATGAGAGCAACGCTCAAGATCTATTTTACAATCTTTCAAACATAAATGCAAATACATCCTTCTGGCTATAACATTAATGCTCTGCTCTCTTTTTTTAATTCAAAATGCCCTCAAAATGTGTGTTGGTGTGTCTCCAACTATCCTTCGCTTTTGCGCTTTCTTTGTTGGCTTGATTATGATGTTCCTGCATCAAATTGGTATTTTATCCTGACTCAAGACAACTCCCATTGCAATCCCACTAGCATCAGTCTCAACTTGAAAGAATTTATCAAAGCTTGGAAAAGCCAATATAGGATTTTCAATAATCTTTTTCTTCAATAGTTTAAAATTTCTATCAGTTGCTTATGTCCACTTAAATGGTTGTTTGTTTTATTTGATATTTTCTACAATAGGTGCACATATCTAACTGAAATTTCTATTGAATTTTGTATAAAATCTTGCAAGTCCATGGAAACTTCTTAACTCAAATGTGTTTCTTGGGGTTGGCCAATTCACAATTTCTTGAACCTTTTCTAGGCCCATCTTCAAACCTTCTTGAGATACTGCAAACCCCAAATATATCATCTCCCTTTTCATAAAGATGCATTTCTTCAAATTTCTCAACAATGTTTCCTTCTCTAGGGTACTCAAAACCATCTTGATATGTCTTCAATGTTTGTCTTTTTTCTGGCTATAAATCATAATTTCATCTAGATAGACTATCACAAACTTCCCAATAAATTCCTTTAAAACCTCATTCGTCAGTCTCATAAATGTACTAGGATCATTTGTGAGCCAAAAAGGCATCACCAACCACTCATGCAATCCACTATCAGTCTTAAAAGAAGTATTCCATTCATCTCATTCTCTTATCCTAATATGATGGTACCCACTTTTTAAATAATTTTTTGAAAAATACTTTCCCCACTTAAGCAATCCATCAAATCATCTATTCTAGGTAATGGAAATATGTACCTTTGATCTAGATCTTGGGGGGCTGAGATATGGATGGATTGAATGTCAAGAGAGGAGGAGCTTAGACATGCCAATATTGCATGAAAATAAGCATGGAAAAAAACATGTAAATGAAGTACTCGAGAGGTGAGACTCAAAGAGGAGCCTCACCTTTAAAACTAATTACTAGTAAATAACTCAGAGCCAATTAATCTCACAATGAACAATAGAAAATATGAGAGAAACCAAAATGAGTAACTTGATACTATGAGAAGGTTTCTATGCCTTTATATAGCATTACAAAATGGTCCATTGGACAAAGTCAAAAATAGCTCATTAAATGAGTCTCTATTATCATAATAGATCTAACTACACACCTAACTAAGTAGTGGAAAATAAAACCCAATACAATAATGGAAAGAGCTCATTGAATGAGTCTCTATTATTATAATAATAGATATAACTACCTAGCTAACTAAGTAGTGGAAAATAAAACCCAATACAATAATGGAGAGGTGGGACTCTCTTTGACCCATATGGTCAACCTGTTATCCCAATTAATTAATGAGGAGGTGGGTATCTCCTTGATCCATATGGACAATCTATTAGCTTTATGGATTTATGACTTTTGCATCTGAATTTAAACCATATACCCACTAAAATTCGGATCATTATTACCCCTTAGAAAATAATGGTCCCCCATCATTTCACCCACACCACAAAGAGACCCATGAGTACAATGTTCTAATTCCCAATGAAGGGAATTGTAATAACCCTATTAATTTAAATATCAATTTATTCCATAAACTAAAACAGTGACTTCTACTTGAATGCATAAAACTCAATAATTTATTTCAATTCAACACATACGCATGTTAAATTTATCAACGAATAATAATTTCATAACAGAATAAAACAAATACGTAAATTAAAAATACCTTGGTCTGATGCTAACCCTCTGCTTGTCTTGTTGACCTTCCTACTATTGCCTTGCCCAACTTGAAGCCACGGACCAACTCTGCCCAAACCGTGTTTCCACCCTGCCAACTAGGACAGCTTCCTAGCTCCAAGATACCATATGGATATCCTAGCCCCCGTGCCCAAAACCTCCAGCAAACCGGTGCCCCCTGTACTAATCCTTCCCGACAACAGAACTCAAACTCTCCTGGGAAAATCCCCCAAATCCAAGAGAACCCTCCCCAAAATCCAAGTAGAATGATAATCCCCCCTTCCGTAAACCCTCTTCCTCTCATATCCCCCCTTCGCTGCCCTTTCTCCTCATTTATTTCTTTACCTACACATTTATTACCTTACCCACATAGTTAATGCCCCTTATCCAATTATTAATGTTCCTTATCCATTTTTTAATGCTCCTTATCCCCTCCGTATACGTAATCCTTTAATTTAAACAATTAAATTTATTAACCCTTTTAAATTTAATACTCATGTCAATGAATGTAACAGGTAATTAATTAATCAAATTATATCAATTAATTAATTAATAAATATTTAATTAGTATCATTATACCAATCTTTGTTTAATTAATAACATGTTAGAAAAATTAATTACCTAATAAATTTTTACTTAATAATCCCTAAACATATATTCTACTAGGGTCGTTACATACACCCACCCTTCAGGAAAATTCATCCCGAAGTTAAGGTGTCTTATGGTACAAAGGAAAAGAAACCTGGTTCACATATTCATAACAATTAACTGACATTATCAGTAAGTAAGTCAAGAAAACTCATACATACTAGT
>ML779248.1:158638-174222 GCA_009831015.1 Picea engelmannii | reverse complement strand
TAACTTATCCACTATCACAAGAATGGCATTGTGTCTATGAGATGTGAGCGGCAACCCCACAACAAAATCCATAGAGATGACTTCCCACTTGGACATAGGAACATCATGTGGTTGTAGGAGGCCTGCCAGGTGATGGTGGTCGGATTTCACTTGTTGACATTCTAGGCACTTGGCGATGAAATGGACTACATCACGCTTCATGCCTACCCAGAAGAAGAGTTTCCTTATATCTGTGTACATCTTCTTCACACCCTGATGCGCACAATAAAGTGCTCTATGGGCTTCCTTCAGTATGATGCTTCAAATATCCCCATTCTCAGGGATGTACATCCTTCCTCGATATCTTAACAGTCCATCTGTTTCTAGACTATATCCTTCATACTTTGGATCTAACTGCCTCCCACTCTAGAGGTTTGAAGTAACCTTTAAATACCAACTGTCTCCTGGGAGTTGTGTCAACACATGTTCCCTCAGATTGGCCTTTAAGGTTACCAAGGAGAAGATACGTGGTCTCCTACTCAAGGCATCTGCAACCACATTTTCCTTTCCCTTGATGTACAAAATACCAAAATCGTACTCACTCATAAAATCACTCCATCGCCTTTGCCTGGAATTCAGATCTCTTTGAGTGAAGAGATGTTTTAAACTTTGATGGTCCGTTTTGAGCTCAAATTTTCACCCCACAAGATAGTGCCTCCAAATTTTCAGAGCTAGCATTACAACTACCAACTCTAAATCATGAGTCGCGTATAACTATTTGTGTTTCTTCAACTTCCTTGACGCGTAAGCTATCACTCCTCCATCCTGCATTAGCACGGCCCCCAACCCTTGCTTCGAGGAATCCATGCAGACTGTGAAGTCCTTTTCCATATCCGACACTCGTAGAATTGGCGCACTAGTTAGTAACCTCTTAAGCTCAATGAATGCACTATCACACTCTTTTGTCCATTCATACCTAACCCCCTTACACTGCAAGGTGGTGATGGGTTTCGCTATTTTGGAGAATCCTTCCACAAATCTCTGATAATAACCTGCTAGCCCCATGAAGCTTCTCACCTCATGGGAATTTTTCAGCACTGGCCACTCCATAATGGCCTTTACCTTTTCTGGGTCTATAGAGATTCCTTCGCCGGAAATGATATGACCTAAATAGTGGATCTCTTTCTGGAAGAAAGAATACTTTGACAACTTCCCATACAATTTGTTCTCTCTAAGGCAGGACAACAATATTCGCAAGTGTTCCTCATGTTCACTTTCGTTCTTGGAATAGATGAGGATGTCATCTAGAAAGACTTGTACAAATTGATCTAAGTACTTCCGGAATACGTCGTTCATGAGGCTCATGAATACTACTGGTGCATTGGTCAATCCGAAAGGTACTAAAACAAACTCGTAATGTCTAAACCGAGTTCGAAAGGAAGTTTTTGGGATATCACCTTCCTTAATCCTCAACTGATGATAACCTGATCGCAAATCAATCTTTGAGAATACCGTTCCTCCTTTCATCTGATCGAAAAGGTCATCTATTCGCGGCATCGGGTACCTAGTTTTCATTGTAGCATGGTTCAAGTCCCTGTAGTCTATACACAATCGTAAGGATCCATCCTTCTTCTTTACAAAAATTACTAGTGCGCCCCAAGGTGAGACACTGGGCCTTATTAGCCCTAATTCCAGTAACTCTTTCAACTTCATTTGCAATTCACAAAGTTTTGGCACTGTCATCTGATACAGAGTCTTGGAGATTGATTCTGCACCAGTTTTTAGCTCAATAGTAAAATCAATCTCCCTCTCAGGAGGTAACCCTGGTAACTCGTTCAGAAAAACATCCTTAAATTCTGACAATACCGGGTACTGATCCAATGAGGGTCCCTTCCTTTCATTCACTGCTTCCACTACATACAATCGACACCCTTGTCTCAAGCATCGCTTAACCTTCATATTTGATATAAAGCATAATGACACTTTTCTCCATACACCTTGGATCTCTACTGGCCTTCCTTCATCGTCGACACAAAGCACCCTCTTTGCGAAACAATGTACCATGGCTCGGTGAGCTGCTAACCAATCCATTCCAATGATTAGGTCATATGCCCCGAGAGCTGTGACGTATACCTTCAACCTGGTAGTACACACTCCCAGGTCCATTATACAATTATCGACACTAGGTCCTACTGCTTGTTTTCCCCCCGAAGCCATCTCGACTTGTTTAAATTCATCATGCTCGTAGGCTGCCAACCCACTCTTTTCTAATGCATATGGTGAAATGAAACTATCTATCGCATCAGAATCAAACAAAATCTTAAAATTGATATGATTTAGCGTACCTGATGACTCCACCACCATGGATTGATTTTCGGCCTGGCGATTATTAACCGTTGCATAAATCTGGTGGCTGCTACTTGCTCTCCCCATCGGTGCCTTTCCTTCTCTATGCACAAACCCTGATTGTAACTCTGGGTAGTCACGCTGGTAATGGGGTCCTCTGCACCCCCAACAGGTAACACGAGATTGATCTTGTGTACTGTTATGTGACTGTCTCTGAAATGAGTTCCTTCCCCTGGAACCCTGCCCCTACTCATTGTTCCCTGAGATGGTCATGGACCTGTCTGCGTCGTTGGCAATGAATGAGATGTTGCACTCGCTGCCATTGAAATCCCTATGGCTATTGTCCTTGGAGCGACTTCGTTACCATATGGAAGTGGCCTTGAGCCCCCTCCCCTAGGACATGTCCTCGGGGCCTTCCCTACAAATCCAGGACAATGCGGAAATGTCAGTCGTGTACCCCCGGTTAAGTTCATGTGTTCTTCCGCATAATGCGCATTTTCCACCGCCTCCGCTACTGAAGACGGTTTCCACATCCGCACTATAGCTCTTATATTAGGGTTCAATCTATAGACGAAGTGCTCTGCCTGTCGTTGGTCATTATCCATATACGAAACATATTTGACCAGTTCCATAAATCTGATCTCATATTCTTCTACAGTTTTGTTTCCCTGTACTAAGGCATGAAATGTCCCTACCTGTTGTTCCTCGTAGTATGCTGGTAGATATTTCCTTCGGAACCTCTCCTCAAAAAGTTCCCAAGATACTGTGTCTGGGGTAAGGTGCAGTTGTCTTTCCAGGTTTCCCCACCAGTTCAAGGCATTGTCTCTTAACTGAAAAATTGCGATCTTTGCCTTTGAGTTGGACACATAGTCCCTTAAGGAAAAAAACCTTGTCATGCCTTCCAACCATGCTTCCGCGCGTTCACTAGCGTGACCCCTGACAAACTCTGGAAGTTTGATCTTCTCCAATTCTCGCGTGATGTCTTCGGGTGGAGGTCCTCCCCCTGAATCCCTTGACGCTTATGGATTACCCATTTCAGACAGTGGGGGTTCCAATTCAGTCCCTGCTGGTTGTCGCCCCTTTAAAGTCTCATTAATGGCTTCCAACGAGCGCAGTATGAGAGCTAGTTCAGGCGATGGTGGTGGTGGCGCTGGCAGTGTTGGCGGTGCTTGCGACGATGCTCCCCTGCCTCGACTCCCTCGAGTCCTGACCATCCTGTATGCTTTAACCTGCATCAACCAAGTTGTCAGGGTGAGTTCAAGGATGTTTCAAATTGGTGCTACTCAAACCAAAAACAGGGTTAGGCATAAGTTTTCTTTACTTGTCTGTAAACAGACATTACTCCTTTAGGGGATTGGCTAGGATAGGGTTAGGATTAAGCATCTAAGCTTGATTTCTTCGCCCCTATAAAAAAAAACTATTGGTTCCATTTCCCTGTAGCTACGCTAGCCTTGTGCCATACTCACCAATTCCTATGCTTACTCTCCTAGTGCATATGTCACCTCCTTCCCACTTGTCCTAGTCTAAGTCCTTTTAAGTTTTCACTTACAACTAAATATCCTCCGATGCTTGACTCGTGAGCTTTTCCATGGCGCGTAGCATTGGCGTTGTCGAATGCTGCATTGAGATTTAGCGTTGACTTTGACTAGCAGAATGGAGTGGAGGGACTTGGCGCTTGGCTCGATGAGTTGTGTGTACGGTCTCGTGAGCCTGACACTTGGACAATCGAAGTTTATACTTTGGGATACTAAGATCAGTAGCGCTAGATAAACCTTTACCTTGATTTCCAGTGCATTCACTAATTATGATTCAACTCGGTTAGCTGGCTCCGGATCAATAGGCTAGGTAATAAGCCTGTTAGTCTTAATCTTCATACTGTATCTTCCTGATAATAATACCACTCTAATCCTACAGTGTTACCATTAATCTAATTAAATATAAGAATTTATTTGTAAAGACTTATGAGGGTGTGTTGGCGTTAGTGTTCTTCTTAAGGCGCTTCGCTTGGTGGGGGTCTTGGGTTCAAAACCCATGGACTCTTTAACATTTTAATTTAAATAAATTAATGATAATTACTTTTAATTAATTCACTATACGTAGTTTTAATCTGCTGCTTATATTTAAATATATGTATGTATATTATATTATTGTTAATAATTAATAAATTTAATATATGTATGTATATTATATTATATTTGTTTTTTGTTAATAATTAAATAATATAAAAAATTAATGATTTAAACCCTTGAAATTTAAATTTAGTAAAAATTTAAAAAGTTTATTTAAATAAATAATAAAAATCAAATTAAATATAAAATTAAATAAAATAAATAAAAACATAAAAAAATAAAAATCAAATCGGGCACGCATGAAGCCCACGTGCCTGCTTCCTCCAAAATAACCCTACACCTATCTCTCCGAGCCCTAAACGCGTCCTTCCTCTGCCGCCTCTCCACTTTTCTCTGTCCCTCTCGGCAAGCTCAATGCCCTTCTCTGAGCATTGGTGCTTGGGCGATGGCTTCTGTTTATTACATTTTGTGTTTGGCTTGGAGGCGAGTAAGCTCTCTCGTTCCTCTGGTTGTTGTGCACTCTGTAGTTCCTCGCGGGGGCTGATCACAGTCAGGTCAGTATGCTCCTGCTCCTTCCCGAACTCATTTATGCTATGCGCTCGCTCCATGAATGACCAGATACCAGATAGGGTTTGACCCATTTTAAGCAGTTCCAGTATTGACTAGTGGGTTATTTACGTTGTTTCAAGTATGTAAGGGCATGGAATATCCTCTCGAGGCCAAGTTTCTTTTTGCTGGGTTGAAAATCATCATCAAAGAGGCCGAGTTACTTATTGAGTTGAGTGTTTATTGCATGTTGGGTTGAAATCCTTGAGATTTGGGACGAGTTTATTCTTGGAGCCAAGCATAAACCCTTTTGGGGTCGATTTCTTCACCTCAGAGGTCGATTTCATCAACTGGAGGGTGAGCTTTTCATTTGATGGACATTGAGAGTCTGGAATGAGTTTATATTGCAGTCTGGGCAAGTTCTCTGGCATGACAATGCCTTTGGTAGCTTGTCTGAAGGAATTTACGGTGGATGGCGAGTTATTTTCCCACAATCTGAGTCATTTGTTGGTAAAAGAGGTAGTCCCAAATCCTAGCCGCATTTCTTGAAGAAAAAAGGAGGGCAATTTCATTGGGGATGAAATCCAATCACATATGGACAGTGCATCTCATTTGTGGATCGAGTTACTGTTTTGAGGGGCTGAAATATCAACTTTACTGGGTGCCTCCTTCATTCTGGGCACATTACTTCTCTTCTGGGTGCACTTGTTTAAATATTGGGCTCTTATTCTTATTGTTGGGGGATCTTATCTCACTGCTGGACGTTTGGTTAATTTCTGAGAGCCATTCCACCATTGTTGGGTGTTTTTCTCTTGTTGGGGTGCCAAAATAATAATCCAGAAGGTTGTTCCTTCATTGTTGAGCGCTATTCCTCCTGGTGGGCACATTTTTTCTTGCTGGGAATTACCTCTGGGTGCCTTCCTCACTTTGTTGGGCACTTTCCTCTACTTCTGGGTGCTACAAACATTGTTAAGGTACAAGAATGTTGATGTTTATATCCCTATAAATCTATAGCCATCAGTTAGTACCACGGGCTCATATTTGAAGGCATATATTAGCTGTATGAATATATATCTTTGTCAGGCAGCACTATTTTTAGCCCAGAATCATATATCAGTCTTAGTTTATTGTGTTTGCAGCTACTCTATACTAAATATCATTATCAGATTTAATGTTTAATGGGTGGTTGAGTTACTGATAATTTTATGTAGTATCATTGCGGATGAATATACCAAACAACAAATTCATTATATTTGTTATGTGCCAACCTTTTGACCAATATATTAAGCTAGAGCAGTGAATACATTTGGGAAACATTATCTTTGAATTGTCATCAGTTGTCCCATTGAAAGAGATATTAAAATTGCATCTACAGCAGCTTGTATACAAACTATTTTAAGAAATTTCTCAGTGACAAATCCTCCTTAAACCCATAAAGATTGTTTGTAATGTAAAGGTGCATAGAAGCTCCATATATCAGTAGAGGTGAGGTTTCCTCAAATTCTGAGCGTGTATACTATAGCAAAAGAGCACATTAGTGGACTGCATACAACATTGTTGAATGGAAACACGTTTGTCATCTTGAAGAGGGTTGAATTGGAGAGTTGGGGAACGAGTTTGACTACTGGGTGGTCGCGAGGCCTGTGGGAAGGCGTTCTGAGATTTCTGGCAGCGTGGGAAGACTATTCCATTCCCTCTATACCTTGCAGCACTCCCTACCGATTGTTGATACAAGCCATTTCTAGGTGATGATTTTTGTCGTATCTTATTATGTTTGAGGAACCATATCTTTGTCTCTTGAAACATGAAGAATTAGAGTATGATAAAGAAGATGAATTAGTCACTGTGTAGGACGCATGGCTTCAAATTTTTGATTTGATAAAGTTGTGTAGGGTGCGTGGCTTCAACTTTCGATGTGGTTAAATAAATGTTTTTAATAGATGCAATGTGCACAAACGAAACCTTGTAGGATCCTTCTCCTCGACGGATTGTGGAATCGGTGCATAAATATGTGGTATATATATATTGTTTTACTCCATTTATATGCACATATTTTTTTTTACAGTTTAACTAAATGTATTTTACATATGCCCATTTATATGCCTATAATGTCGTCTAGCCTAGGAAGCATATATATATTGATCTTCATATAATAGATATTAGTGGGTTTGGCTTGCAGGAGGTGGAGCTGGAGCTAGATCTTCACCCTTCAGGCCCAGATTTCAAACAAATGGATCTAATACCATGTGTAATAACCCTATTAATTTAAATATCAATTTATTCCATAAACTGAAACAGTAACTTCTACTTGAATGCAGAAAACTCAATAATTTCTTTTAATTCAGCACATACGCATGTTAAATTTATCAACGAATAATAATTTCATAACAGAATAAAACAAATATGTAAATTAAAAATACCTTGGTCTGATGTTAACCCTCCACTTGTCTTGTTGACCTTCCTGTTGTTGCCTTGCCCAACTTGAAGCCACAGACCAACTCTGCCCAAACCGTGTTTCCACCCTGCCAACTAGGACATCTTCCTAGCTCCAGGATAGCATATGGATATCCTGGCCCCCGTGCCCAAAACCTCCAGCAAACCGGTGCCCCCTGTACTAATCCTTTCCGATTACAGAACTCAAACTCTCCTGGGAAAATCCCCCAAATCCAAGAGAACCCTCCCCAAAATCCAAGTAGAATGATAATCCCCCCTTCCGTAAACCCTCTTCCGCTCATATCCCCCCTTCACCGCCCTGTCTCATCATTTATTTCTTTATGTACACATTTATTACCTTATCCACATAGTTAATGCCCCTTATCCAATTATTAATGTTCCTTATCCGTTTTTTAATGCTCCTTATCCCCTCCGTATACGTAATCCTTTAATTTAAACAATTAAATTTATTAACCCTTTTAAATTTAATACTCATGTCAATGAATGTAACAGGTAATTAATTAATCAAATTATATCAATTAATTAATTAATAAATATTTAATTAGTATCATTATACTAATCTTTGTTTAATTAATAACATGTTAGAAAAAATAATTACCTAATAAATTTTTACTTAATAATCCCTAAACATATATTCTACTAGGGTCATTACAGGAATGGTTTTGTGTGGTTGACCCATAACCATTTACATTAATACAATGGAAAAATCATGACTTTTGAGGCTTTGAATCTACTTCTACAAATTTATTCATAAATTATGCTACAGGTGATGAAATACAATTCCATCGAAGACCCATTTGATCTATTGAAGAGATATTTCCACATGTATATGGAACTTGTTCTGAGGTGGCCCATGGAGTGACAAAAATATTGTTGAAGTGTCAGTGATGCACAACTATCTTGGAAGAAAGACATGTAGATCTTCAATCAATGATATATCTCAAACCAGGAAACAAAATGAAATTTCATAAAATAACCATTTGAGCTAACAGAGAGAAATTTCCATTGATATAACACAAGTTCTCTAAGGTTTCCTGCGGAGTGAGAAAAAACAGGGTGAAGTTTAAGGGCGCACAACCACGCTGGTTGCAGAGATGTGCTACTTCAAACACAGATATCTCATAAACCAGACAACGAAATGAAATTCCACAAAATACCCATTTGAGATATTGAAGAGATATTTCCATCCATATGTTTAACTCCTTCTTTATTTTCTTAAGGAGTGATACAAATAATGTTTAATATGGTGGTATGCATGTCTTCCTTGGGTCAAATACATGATGAGATTCAATTGATGATATCTCTCAAACCAGGAAGCCAAATGAGATTCTGTGAAATACCCTTTTGAGATCTTGACGAGATATTTTCAATGAGATATGGTATATCCTTTGAAATGTTTTGTAGAGGTTGAAACACCTCTTCGAAGTTGGATGATTTTATAGGGCCACAAATGATGCCAAGGGTTTTTAGATAAGCATAGGATATTGTAGAGGTTGTGGAACCTCCGTGGGAAGCATGGACACCCTACAAAATTGTTGAAAATGTTGCAGAACAATGGATGTATTGGATTCATGTATAGATGTAGTGAATCCATGTATAGATGTAGTGAATCCATGTATGGTTCTTCTTGAAATGGTGAAAGAATATCCGAGGGTAAAAAGTGCCCTATAGTGCCTATGGACCAACTATGATGCTTACAGTGTATGGCCCGAAAACTGGATTTTGATAGTACCAAAAGGAGGTTGGTGATTTTTGCAATTGTTTGAACATACAACATGCTTCAAACCCTTGTTTTGATGGAGAGCATACCCGCTCTGATACCACTAATCTAGATCTCGAGGGATAAGATCTGGATGAATTGAATTTCAAGAGAGGAGGATCTTAGACATACCAATCTTGCATGAAAAAAAGCATGGAAAAAAACATGTAAATGAAGTACTCGAGAGGTGAGGCTCAAAGAGGAGCCTCACCTATAAAACTAATTATTAGTAAATCACTCAGAGATAATTAATCTCAGAATGAACAATAGAAAATATGAGAGAAACCAAAATGAGTAACTTGATATTATGAGAAGGATTTCTAGGCCTTTATATAGCATTACAAAATGGTCCATTGGACAAAGTAAAAAAGAGGTCATTAAATGAGTCTCTATTATTATAATAGATCTAACTGCCCAGCTAACTAAGTAGTGGAAAATAAAACCCAGTACAATAATGAAAAGATCTCATTAAATGAGTCTATATTATTATAATAATAGATCTAACTACCCAACTAACTAAGTAGTGGAAAATAAAACCCAATACAATAATGGAGAGGTGGGAATCTGTTTGAACCATATGGGAAACCTGTTAACCCAATTAATTAATGAGGAGGTGGGTATCTCCTTGATCCACATGGGAAATATATTATATTTATATCTTTATGACTTTTGCATCTGAATTTAGACCATACACCCCCTAAAATTTGGATTAACCTTATGGTAATTTTGTTACATTCCCTAGAATCAATGCACATGCTCCATCCAACATCCTTCTTTGGGTTGAGCATTGTTGATACAACACACTGACTCATACTTTCTTTCACCAAACCTTTGTCTAACAGCTCCTATACTTGCTTCTTTATCTCTTCATTCTTTTGAGGGGTCATCTTGTATGTTGCTTTGTTAGGAAGAATTTATCCATGTATCAAATCATATGGTGACTAATACTTCTCACATGAGGTAAACCATTAGGTAATTCATCTACTGTGATATCAATGAATTCATCAAGCATACCTTTAACTTCAGTAGGAAAATCATCCATATTTATAGTATTAGTGAGTATTACCTTTGGCTTACCAACAAGAGAAAAATGTACCTCCTCTTTCTTCTTGACTTATTGTAGTAGTTATTTCCCACTCATCAACAAAAAACTAGGTCCAGGTTCTTCTTTGATTGATTCATCAATCAAGAGAAGCAACACATGCTTATGTCCATATTTATCTAGGGAATAAGTGTTTCTCCTTTGTAATACCCCAAGTCGATCTCCAATTGTAAATGTAAATATGTTTTATAGTCTAGTGAGCTAGGTTATTATAGTACAAAAGGCTTATGTGATTATTAGGCTGGAGAGCCTAGATGTTAAAGGCCAATGAGCCTATTATTGTAATATGTAAACACTCATATCATTAATAAAGTACATCACTAATGCAGACCGACTCACAAATGAGTATGGATGGATAAACTCTACTATAAAGGGAAAGGTGGATAAGATTCTAGGAAAGGGAGAAGCTAGGGGTCTTAATCCCAATGGAATATTATATTAATATTCCTTAAAGCTAAATTTATGGATATGAATTTATCCTAATTTTCTAAAGGAGGGAAAAGGGAGTCCATTGGTTTCCATGTGTCTTAAAGGACACGTGCATATATATATATATATATATATATATATATATATATATATATATATATATATATATATATATATATATATATNATTGGGATATAGTGTAATTCCCCATCTTTTGACTATTAGCCATTCCATGCTACCATTGGTACTAGTAACTGGTATTGTTGCAGGTTGAAGGGGTGGGTTGTCAGGCCCATATGTTGAAGAAGAAGGTTTTCAAGCCCATGATTAGTTTTATCTGGGTGAGAAACTACTCAGAATTTTTCTCTGATCCACTGAAAATAGCTATAGGGATCTAAGGCTTCTTGTCCATATTGTTGCTAAAGCCCCAAAAGGGAAGTGGGGAAGTTGAGGGACTATTGAGAAGAGAAGGAGCACACTTCCAAGGGTGGTACATGCATGTGGGGAATGAGATATTGTAGGCTAGTTGTAGTAGTTGGGCACCTTAGACTGAGAGATTCTACAAATGATCATACCTTATACTAGCTTAGGACTCCCTTTTCCCTTGTAGAGTTTATCCCTAGTTCGGGGATGACCCACTACTGATATTATAAGTAGAGTGTTATATGGATGGGAGTAACATGGAAGGTATACACGTGGTTGCTTTTTATTGCATGAGATAAGTGTCTTTCATGTGCTTATTTTATTTATCGTGTGTATAATTATGGGTCTTTTGTTATGGAATCTTTGTAATAATTGTGTTTTTAAATTATTATTGTTATTCTGCTTAACTTTGTTCATATGCAAAACACATCAGTAAATTTAATGGTATCAGAATTCATAATTTGGATGTGGCATTTCCTAGCAGGGAGATGGAGATGTTACAAAGTGGTATCTGTTGAGTTGAGAAAAAGGTACAAATATCCTCCTTATCACCATATTTTATGATATAATATTGATTGACTTTTCTATTAATTAGAGATAATTAGGAAATAAAATGATTAAAAAGTCTTCTAGAAATATTATTGAGTGATATTAGATAATTCATGAGTTTCGGTTTGAATTGTTTGATTTTATTGCAGGAATGGACAAATATGGTTAAAATCAAATATTATGAAGATGTGAAGACTATTGGAGGTCAAGGAAATCAGGTGCAAAGCAGTTTTGAGGAAGATTGATTCTCTATTTTGTAATCTTTATAAATAGTGAAAGAAATCTCGAGGATCTCTCGATCCTCAGGATAGCTTAATTTACCATATCATTGTAATATATAGAGGGAAATGAATCATAGAGAAACATAGAAGAAATTTATCCAAGCATTCAGATCTCTGAATTTCTCTGTTCAAGCAGCCTATTGTAAATGTTGTACCAGTTATGGAATTAATAGAAGCTTTGAGTGTTTTTACTATCTTTGCATACTGAGTTTCTAGCAATAGTACTTCTGAAGACTGTGGGCCCAGTTGGAAGGAGTTACTGTCTCAATCTATAATCCTATTAATTTGATTTCAGTCCTATGATTTAAATCTATTTGCAACAGTTAAGATAAATGCGTGAGTGTGTTGATCATTTCATAAACTAGTTATGCTATTTAATTACAAAGGATAGATGTTTTAATTGAATGTTATCGATTGTTGTTACAATTCCCATTGTTGTAGTTTATTTGTTTGATAGTTCCTCTCACTTTCGCATACGTTGTTCCTTTATTAAATTTACATTAGTTGTTCCTTTCATTAAATTCATAGTTGTTGTTCCTTTCACTTAAAGTTACATTTTTTGTTCCCTCTCAATTTTACAATAATTCGTTGTTTCTTTTCTACCAGGTTAAATAGTCGTTGATAGATTTATTCATCAAGTATTTTTCCTAGATTGAATTAGTGTTTCCATATTCAAATGAAATAGATTGATTCATTAAGTGTTTTCACAGATTAAATTATTGTTTCTTAGCTAGATGAATTCAACAATTTGGTTAATGCCTTTAATTCACAAGCATGTTTTAGATTAGATTACAATTTTGTTAAGTGAATTATTAGTTTTAGAATGAATGTGTGAGGAACTAGATTATTGATAAACTCAGATTTGATTTAGCTCCATTATTTTGACCTCTACAACTATCTGTATAGACTTTGTCTATATTCTTGAAAGAAAAGACAAATCCTCAGATTGATAAATTAATGTTAAACTAAGGTTTTTTTTAGGACATATTTAGAGCTCAACAGTATCAGAGCCCAATTTTCGACATTGAACCTGCATGGGACAATTAATAAAGTTCAGAGCTAAGATTTGTAGAGTTGCAAGAAAATTGTTTGACAAAATGTTAGGAAGAGTTTGTTTGCAAATTGTTTGACAAAATTTTTACAGTGAAATTGGGGGAAATTTTCATGGGTATATGGAAATAGGAATTAAAATTCCTAGATTAAATCTCAAATTTGGAAAATTCGAGCCTGCAAATTTGTCGAATTTCATGTTCTGGAGCATCGTGGGGAAATTGGGTATTTTTGGGGAAAATCCCCAATTTATGTTGTTAAAGTCATTAGGAATTTAAGGAATTTGGCTAGGTATTAAAATTCCCCAATTTGAATCTTAATATGAGAAAATTTAGAACAATAATTGGTCAAATTGTAGATTGCAGTGCACCTTGGTGTAATTGGGTGACAATGAGCAAAGTTCCTGATTTTGGTGGAGGAATTATGGAGAAATTCGACAGGAATTTAGGTATCGAATTTCATGTGCCAATGTTAATTTGGTATAAACAGGGCCAAAATTGGTCGTATGGAGTTTAATTACATAGATGTATTGGTGGCTCAGAGGAAATTTCAAATTTGGGCAAAATTGGGCAATTTTTTGGAAAATTGCAGAAGTTTGAAACTTGGAAAAATTTGGGTATTTTTCTGTATGTTAACATCGGCATGACATGGGGGGAACATGTCGACTGACGTGGAAGAAATGTGACGTGTACTTCCATGGTGGTAGGTACACTGGAGTAATTTTGGTAGAGGTGGCATGTGTGGCATAGGTACATGGTGGCAGGGTAGCAGAGGTGGCATGCGAGTTGGTTCCTTCCTACTCGACGAAACCTTGAAACCCGAACGCGCAGAAACCCCACATTGATTACAGGGAGGGGTATGGATTGGTTACGTTAACCATGGGTTGGGGTGTTGCAATGCACCATGGCACAAAACAAAACCACGGTCTTAATTGTGGTTATGTTTTGCATTCCCTCCCCCTCTCGATTAACGGTCGGTAGGAGAGGGGGGCATAATGTGATAAGGTTCATTGATTGTCTCTAACACCATCCACACCATTACCATGTAATTTTTAAACCTATGAAGTAAAGAAACACATATAGATTCTTAAGAAAAACAAAATTTAATCAATGGCTCATTCACATAGTACACAGAGATTTATATCAGAAACCCTCAACCGGGAAAACATTTCTTATATTCATTATATCAAATTTCAACATTCACTATACAATATATACAATGTTTTTAGGTATTATGTAGATACCAAAACCCTAATCCATAAAACCAGGATTATTTTTAGTAAACCGCTAAAAAATAGAAAAATCCGCTAAAAATAGAAAAAAAACGCCCAAAAAAAAAATTGGGGGGCACTATGCGTAACCAGGGGGGGCATACTTTCCCCCCCCCTAGGACCCCCCTAGGAAATATCCGAGCACACATGACACAAATAGAGCACTACTACGAGGAACCATCAGATGCATTTGTTGAATCTGACGTGCCCACACACACACATGCAAAGAATATAACACATACTCAACATTATCCCACTTGTTGTTTTCTTTGCATCCAGGGTTCCCAATATTATATAGTCAACAATCCAGGGAAGAAATGCCCATTGTTACTCTACACTAGGAGAAATTTTCTATTCTTACAAACTTTGTCAATGAATCTACAACATTCTTCAAAGTGTCAACCTTTTCCAACAACACTTTCTTTTCCTCAACCATGTCTCTCACAAAGTGATATTGAACATCAATATGCTTTGTCTTTGAATGTTAATCATGATTCTTTGCTAGGAAGATTACACTCTGACTATCGCATTCTAATCTCACTACTTGTTGTACCAACCCAATACCTAAACACAATATTTGTAACCATATTTCTTCCTTGCTTGCATGAGTGGTTTCCATGTATTCAGCTTCTGTAGTTGAGAGTGCCACTACAGCCTGTCTTTTGCTCATCTAATTGATTGCTCCTCCAAATAGGTTAAACACATACCCACTTGTAGATCTTATGTAATCCAGATCTCCAGCCCAGTCTGCATCAACAAAGACATGTATGTCCACCACTCTATCCAATCCTGGTCTTCCCTCATAGCACAATCCATAATTGGTAGTGCCACGCAAATACCTGAAGACCCTTTGTAGTGTTGTCCAATGCTCCTTCCCTGGTTTTGACATATACCTACTCAAAACACCCACTGCATGTGCAATGTCCGATCTAGTACATACCATTTCATACATCAAATTGCCAACTGCACTAGCATATGGAACATGGGACATGTCCTCTTCTTCTTCATGTGTCTTGGGACATTGATCTATAGATAACTTTACACCTATAGGAATAGAAACCTTGACCGGTTTACTTCCATGCATATTAAACCTCTGCAATATCATCTCAACATATTTTCTTTGATTCAACTAGAGTTTCTTGTTTGCGCGATCTCTTTTAATCTCCATTCCCAGAATGAAGTTCGCAGCACCGAGATCCTTCATGTCAAATTTGGAGGATAGCTACGATTTCACCTCCTTGATAACATCCATGTTATTTCCTACCAACAACATGTCATCAACATACAACACTACATAAAAGAAGTGATTACCAACCTGCTTGGAATA
>ML779248.1:132420-151778 GCA_009831015.1 Picea engelmannii | reverse complement strand
TGTGTGTGTGTGTGTGTGTGTGTGTGTATATATATATATAAAGTTGTTAATGATGGTTGTTGTGCCACGAAAGAGATAATTATTGCATGGTTGAAAGTGTTGCCAATAATGTTGCTACATATAGAAGGAAGAAACAGAAAGTTGAAGTGTGGCTTATAAGGCTTATAATAGAGGCATGGAAGATTCTATTGTTATCAACTAGCCAAGTAGCATTAAATGTATTTAATGGAAGCTATGCAGGTATGATTTTTATGTAACTTTATTGCATAGTTGCTAAAGGAAATTTTGGTAAGAATTTCCTCATCCATGGTTTATTTGATCAAATTATTGTATTATTTGAATACATTAATGGGAATAAGATACCACTAGGTGTGGTAAAGGTTGGAGGCCTGTAATAATTATAAAATATTATCTTTTGAATGCATATAATGACATAGTATCATATCATGTTAATTTTTTTATGAGCTAATAACCAAAGAAATAGAGGGTATGACTCTGTTATAAGAATGGATGTCGAAAAATCTAGTCATGTATGATACCATGACATGGTTTGTTATGGAAAGGCTTGGTTATGGAAAGGTTATGTACCACACAAATATCCAATGAACTTCCTACTTCTAAATAATGTTTGGACTGCAACCTTTTTGTTAACACTAATGGACACAACATAATTATATTCTTGGTATAGTGTTTGGGTCGAAAATGAAGGCATCCAAATAGTTGAGTAGGAAATAGGAAGTGTATGGAAAATGTGTCAAGGCATTGGCTAGACTTTCCAATTTACCAATGGTGAGATGCATGACTTAGATATAGAGAATTCTAAAAAATCAATGCAAAGGTGCATTGAATAGATATGCATTAAGAGTTGCACTCGTGCATAGTAAGTGGTAGAGTTGCACTTATGCATGATAGAGTTTTTATGCTTGAATGTGTTTTTGTGAATGCATGCATATATGTTATCAAATGGAAATGAGTATGCTAACAGTTGAAATTTCACAGTTCTTACTAACTCATGGAGTTGAGAACATTTCAGGGGTTGTTAGACATTGCAACAGGAAAATTTCAAGTCAAGTAGTCACATGAGTATTGACTATAAGGAATTTGTGTTCAGGAAGTAAAGTAATGAAAAATAATGATGATGAAAGAATGAAAATACTTATGGATGAAAATTCCTATGCAGAGAATGATAATTAATTATATTCAATAGTTTTTTGATAGTCATGATTGAATTGTTAAGTGTAAACAATTTGAATATCACTTTGTAAGCTTTTGGTACATATTGCAATGAAAGTATAATGTACAGGAAACACTAATAATTTGTTGATTGAATGCAAGATGAAATCATTGTAGGAAAGGTGGTCTCAAGTATGGTGCTATAGAAATACATAATAAAGATCGATGCTTGTTGTTGTAACAACCAAGAAAATTATGAAATAGAATTTCATATCTTGGAAAAACAAAAAGTGAATTTTTCTTATGAAAATAAAAAATAAATGGAATTTCTAAACGAAATTGGTATGGTATTGTCTCATGTTGACTATATGATACAAATGAGATGATGGTATTGAAGTTGGAATTCTTGGGAATAACGACTATAAATATAGAACCTAGGTGGGGTTCTAGTAAAGAGTTGTCGTTATTCACATGTGTAAAAGCCTTGGAAAGAGGGATTGTTGAGGGACTGTGTAGCAGTGAAGGTATACCTGAACCTGGAAGGGTGAGTGAAACAAGGAAGAGGAAACTCAAGGATTCTTATGGAATGATAGCTATAATCATGAGGGTGTGTCAAATGGAACAGTGATATTAATTCTTTCCCAAGTCAGCTCTATGGAATAGAGAAAATGACTTCCAGATACAGTATGAATACATGCATTGGTGCTTGGAAAGTAGAGCACCAAGAAGACAACAAGATTCAAATATAAAAGTCTTAGATATTTTTGAAGAATTTTGAATTGCACATGGTATATGTTGCATTGAGGACAATGCATAAATAAAGGGGAGGGGAATGTAATACCCCAGTTCCATCCCCAATTGTAAATGTAAATATGTCTTATAGGTTGGTGAACTAGGTTATTATAGGCCAGAAGGATTATGTGATTATTAGGCCAAAGAACCTGTTATTGTAATATGTAAACATACATATAATTAATAAAGTACATCATTGTTGTAGACCGACCTACAAATGAGTATGGGGGGATAAAATCCACTAGAAAGGGAAAGGGGGATAAGATTCTAGGAAGGGGATAAGATAGGGGGCTTAATCCCAATGGAATATTATATTAATATTCCTTAAAGCTAAAGTTATGGATATGAACATGTTAGAACTATAATTCACACATAGACTGTTGTAGGTGTAAGCCTAATACCCATCAGAATGTAAAGGATAAATGTTTATGAAAATGTGGAAAATGGATGGAAAAATCAATTAAATGTATCAATCACATATCATTCCATGTAATGCACACCATGAAAAAAGGCCTTGAATGGTTTCAAATCAAGTTTTAAGAGATAATAATGATAGATGGAAGACTTAGAAAGGAGAATGTAATATGCATATCATTTTACATCACGTAATTTCTGACAGACATATGAAAGAAAGATCATTTGAATAAGAACCTCTTAAATTCAAAGAGAAAATAACTCTGATAAATTTGCAGACAATATCACAATAAATATTTTATTGCAATAAAGAAATAACATCTACATGAATCCTTCAACATAGACTGATATCAAAGTAAGACAACAAAGAGATGATAGTGAGAAATAAGACTAATTTCCACCATTAAAAGTGTCTTGGATCTAGTCCATACATTAGGGAAAATCTCTGCTACAAAAGACAATACAAAAATACGAGTTATTTTGTCACACCATTCGAACCCTCTTTAGTCTTACAATGCCCTTTAAATAGCTAAACCTATCAATTCTAGCTTTACAATCTGTCCCTCAAATTCCTCATAGGATACCATTCCTAAGGGGAGCATGGAAACAAATGTACAACCAAAATGAAACAAATTGTTATTTTAGAGGAGAATGTTGGCAACATGTACAACAAACTTTAATAACTTAATGATGTGTCCATAAGTGTGAATCTTATTGAGGAAAGTGGCCTTTCAAAGTGAAACCAATCCTCTGAGTGCTTGTATGAGTCCATCTTGATATATGAAATCTCCCTTTCCCTCCAAAATATTCAAAAACCTGAGTTCACAACGCAACGTTGCAAACTATCCTGAAACAGCCAGTTCACAACGCCAATGATTCCAAGCGCTGTGAACTTTCCTATAGTAGCCTATTTTATTTTTGCAAAATATTCAACACCTCAAAACTTCTACTAGGAGTCCAAATATGCTATAACTCATCATCTTGATATATCATTGGAGGAAAAACACAAAAACTACTACTTATAGTTCAAAACTCATAACCATCATTGAAAGGTTGTAAAAGCATGCAACAAAAAACTTTGACAAAAAAGATGCTAGTTTTAGAAGATCATTGTATTTATATTTTTATTCTAGAAATTATTCTAGTAGCCACCTTGTCTAGCATTTCTAAGTTTCTCTTTTCCAATTCTTCTATGAAAGGGTGTAATTATGCCTTCAGTTTTCTGATTTTAGCTTCGTGGGTTTTGTTTTTCCTGTAAACATTCTTGAGTTTCCTATGAAGGGGAAAAAACCTCTTATCCAGGAATCTTGCCTTATCAATTGTCTCTCCATACGTGCCCAGCATCTCCTTAAGATTTATCCTGGAACCCAAATATTCCTTCTTCAACTTGTTAATTTCATCTCTTGCTTCTTTGAGCTGCCTCCTAAACCTTTTGAAGGTATGGTTTCTTTCATGTTGAGGAGTGGTGATGTCAATAACTTCTATGGGCTACTTAGAAGACTGAGATTTTCCTTTTTGTTGGGTTGAAGTCTCTGTTGTATCATCCTTCATGAGGACATGTTGCTTGGTTTCTACTCTAGTAAAAGGTCTTTTAGGTTTGACTTTGACTACAACAATGGGTGGGGGAAAAAAATGTTTTTTTCCTTTCAAGCCTCTTGGTTTGCTTGAAGGAATCTCCATTGGAGTAGGATTTGCCATAGGTGAAATTTCTCTATCTAAAGGTTGTGAAGGACCACCTATTTATGCTTCATCAGTATCCCTGACATACTTATCACTCCTAGTCACCCGCTTATTTTTGTTGGACCCTGAATGCACAGTACTCTCAACAAGGGTAGGAGTTTGTCTTTTGGATTGTGGAGTAGGAGAAATATATAACTGAAAGTGTGATGAAGTTAGGAAAGTTTCCCAATCAGTGTTATTTTTCCTTAAATCCTCCATTACTAACATCTTGATAAGAGAAGAGTGAAATACATTGGTATCTACCTACTTTGACTTAGCCTTAACTATGTCGGACATCTTACCAATACTCTTGAATAGATAGAATGGCAGGTTCATGGCTTCTTTTCGTCTGAAGTATAACAGTAATATGATGTGGTATTGGTATACCATATTGAACCTCCCTTCACATTTGAAGTATCTATGGATGACCCTGAGCATCTTTTCAAAACATTCAAGCACGTGAATTCTAGGTACTCCTTTAAACAAGTTGTCTTCTTGATATTTTGGCTTAAGGAATTCATTTAAGAAGGAAGAGTTTAATGACCTGGATTTGAACCATTTCTTTCCAAAGTCAGGTATTTTTGTTGCAACAAGGATGGAATGTTCTAAAACATCAAACTCTAGCATCCCCACTTTAGTTTTATTCCCATTAAAATTAAGTGCAAACTCTTTGGCCACTTCTGGATGTCCTCTTTGCATCTTTTGACAAAAAAAATAGACAACGCACCCTCTAAAAAGCTTTCCTGAAAAATAGCTCAGAGATAATGAGTTGCATATCATATGGTTCAGTCCCCAAATATATCCTCCCTTGTTAGTCTTCTTGTTTTGCTAACTATCCATAGTCACTGCTTGAAAGAATTGTTGATCAACTGAGGGGGGGGTGAATCAGTTGTTCCCAAGCTTAAACACTTATGCTTATTTTAAAACTCATTACAGAACTCTCAATGATGATTACAATAATGCAGGGAAGTAAACAATAGAAAATCTAGCATCATTAACACACATGAAATACACAGAGACAGATATTTCCTGAGGAAACCCATAAAGGGTAAAAACCTCTTCTTCTTTATATGATAAGTATTCATTACATTATACACATTATCATACATATGAGCTCCAACTCATTGTGAGGCTACAACCTCTATTTTTCAAGCTGCAACATGCTGAGAGCACCAACTCTCTATTTTCTCTAGCACCCACTAGAAGGAAGAACCAACTCCCTCACTGCTCCAACACCAACTGGATGGAAGCACCAACATCCATCTATACAGGCACTGACCTATATATCAGAGAACCAATGTTCTCCCTTGCACCACCCTGTCACCCTAGTTTCTTTGGTTGCAACCAGATGGAAGCTACAACCCCCTGTGTTCAAGCACCTACTTGAAATTCTCAGGACAACGATCCTCCCTAGCACCTCTCAACCACCCTTGAATATTAAAATTTGGTCTCTGTGAAATTCTTACAGTGATTCAATAGATGTCATGGGCTTACCAGGCTTATCATTGTTCTGCCATGCTTCTCTGCTCAGTCTCCTTTTCATATTTCTGTTCTTCTCATCTGTCTCAGCATGCACAACTCAGTTTCCTCTTATTCTTCTGTTCTTCCACTCCTGCACATAGTGTTTCTCCATGCATGCATCCCTCCCCTTCACAGAAACAACACCTTTTCTATGTTCTACGTTTTTCTTTTATGCCCTCTATCAAATCATTCTTCATGCACTTCCTCACTCTTCTTCAGCTACTCTGGCAGTTATTCACCTGCAATCGTCATCACTAGGAATTATGCCAAGATTCCTTATCCTCTCTAGTAGACGAGACTCTTTGACTTCTCTTCCATCTGTCGAGCTAATCCTTTATGCTGCAGTTACAGGCTTCAATCCAATGGAAAATGCCTTGGGACTCCGTGTCTTCTCTTGCTCAGTCAAGCTAATCCTTTCTGTTGCAGTTACATGCTTCTATCCACCGGCATATGTCTTGGGACTCTGTGTCTTCTTTGTCTATTATAACTTATTCACCTATTTCGCAAAAATGTGCATTTCATTAAATAGCGGGCTGATATAGAAGGTGAGTATTCGTGCGATGAGATCAATGGTCAAGATTCAATTCTGGACCCCCTTTGTCATTCTACCTTTAACATGGGGGGGAGGGGGTCCAGAATGGAGCGCACATGTTTGGACATTCGTGATTTAAGAGCCTAGATGTGCGGTTGATATTCAATTATGGATCCCCTCCACTTTTTTGTCTTTAACGGGAGGGCAGAGGGTTCGAAATGGAGTGGTTTTGTATGGACCCCTCCACAAACCTCTTACCGCTTCCTCCATTTACTGCCTTCTCCTTCTTGTGATGGGTTTCTTCCACCTAGTCTCTCTCCTTCCCTGTCACATTACGACACCACAGCCTATGACCACTTGTCAACATGGCATGAATCGTGTGGCTGGCACGTTCACCTACTGGATCTGATGGCCTGGATTCATCCTTGATCCAATGACTAGGATTATATAGATACTTTTCATATTGTGAGTTCAAGGAGTTAGAGCACATGACGTGTCTCGACACTCCAAGTTGTGATCCCCGATATGGCGATATTCCACTCACCACATGTCTTGTTCATCCAACGCTCCATAACCTACCTCGATCCAATGGTCCAGATCATTTCAGGATATCGCATATCATGATTTCAAGGAGTTAGAGAACCTCCTGTCTTTGGATTTCCCTATGTGCAAAATGTTGATATTCCACTCTCGTTGTAATCGCTTGCCATGTGTCCTGTGCATGGAACGCTCCATAGCCTACCTCAATCCAATGGTCTAGATCATTTCAGGATATCGCATATCACAATTTCAATAAGTTAGAGAACTTCTTGTCTTTGGATTTCCCGATGTGTGAAACGTTGATATTCCACTCTCATAATAATCACTTGCAATGTGTCTTGTCCATCCAATTATCTCTACCATCCATAGAGATTATTGATGGCTCCTTCTGAGCATAGCGCGTTCGTGTATTCACTTCTCCTGTTCTCCTGCTTACAGATATACATGTTTGACATCAATGACAATCTGTTCAACATTATCCCCCTTTGGCATTGATGGAAACCTTGACCTTGAGTACTCCTTCTACTATTTCTACTGAGCATCTTGAAGACTCATGTTACTCTATCTGTTGAACATCCAACCATCCCACTATGGCATCCAACCAAAATTCTTCTCCCTCTTTGACATCAATGTCAAAGAAGAGACACGCTCCCCCTGATCTGTTGCAGTATTCTTCAGAGATATAATATATTCAACCAACACAAACTCCCCTTGACATGACGGACCCTCTTAGTTTGATAGTGAGATTACGTCCAAATTCTAGCGAAGGTATCCAAAAGGTGTCGTTGCTAATGGTTTAGTAAAGATATCAACTATCTGTTCTGTGGAAGGAATATAAATCACATGAAAAATTTTGTTTGTAAACTATTCTCTAAGAAAATGGTATTTTATTGGTATGTTCTTAGACTTTGAATAAAGTACAATATTCTTGGAGAGACTTGTGGAATTGGTGTTATCACAGTGAAGTGGAATGGGATCAGTATAAGTGATTTTCAAATCTGCAAGAATTTGTATCATCCATAAAATCTGTGTGCAACTAGCAACAGCAATGTACTCTGTCTTTGTAGTTGATAAGGAAATAGATCCTTTCTTTTTACTAATCCATGCTACTAATGAGTCACCTAGAAATAATGCACCTCCACTAGTGCTCTTTCTTTCATCCACACAATTTTCCCAATCAGCATCTGAATAAGCAGTTAACTGGAAATTCTTATTTCTAGGATACCACAGACCATAAGTCATTGTGCCCTTCAAGTATTTAAATATCCTTTTGACAGCTACTAAATGACTTTGTTTAGGATCAGATTGATAATGACCTACCATTCCAACAACTTGCATTATATCAGGACGGGATGTTGTGATGTACAAAAGACTGCCTATCATTGACCTATATGAACTTTAATCAACATCAGGGGAGTCATCACCCTTTCTTAATTTGCTTCCAGTAACCATAGGTGTGCCCACAGGTTTAGAATATTCCATTTGAAACCTTTTGCGCATTTCTCTTAGGTATTTTTCCTAAGAAATGAACATTCCTTCAGACCACTGAGTAATTTGCAGACCAAGAAAAAATGGCAGTTCACCTATCATAAACATTTCAAACTCAGACTTCATGGCAGAAGAAAACCATTGTACCAATGAATCCTTATTACATCCGAATATGATTTCATCTACATAGACCAACACAATGAGAAAATCATTACCCTCTATTTTGATATTTATATTGCTATCAGTTGTTCCTTTCTTGAATCCTTTGTCTTGGAGATACATATCCAGTCTGTGATACCAAGCACGAGGGGATTGTTTTAACCCATATAAATATTTCTTCATCTTGCATACAAGGTCAGGGTTATCAGACAATTCTAAACCCTCTAGTTGTTCCATATATACTTCTTCTTTTAAATATCCATTTAAAAAAGTTGACTTGACATCCATTTGATAGACTTTAAACCTTTTATGACAAGCATAGGCAAGAAATATTCGGATTGTTTTTAGTCTTGCTACTGGCGCAAATGTTTCATCAAAATACATCCCTTCTATTTGAGCATATCCCTTACAGACCAATCTTTCTTTGTTCCTGACAACTTGTCCCTTCTCATTCATTTTTTTCTTAAAGATCCATTTGGAACCAATGATATTTTTACCTTCGGGTCTAGGAACCAACTCCCACGTATTGTTTTTCTCAATCTGTTCAAGTTCATCATTCATGGAATTAACCCAATGGTCATCTTTGCTAGCTTTATTGAAATTATTGGGTTCCAGCATGGATATGAAATCTATATGTGATTCTTCAGTGTTTTTTATTATCTTTCTCCTGGTTTGTACACCCTTGTCTTTTTCACCAATTATCTTACTTGCAGGATGATTCTTTTGAGTGATTCTGGAGGAGGAATTTGATGTTGTCTGTTGATTTGAGTCTGTCTGAATTTTTGCATCTTCATCTAGCTCAGAGTCTTCTTGTTTTGATTCTTGGACCTGTTCTACTTCAACTTCATCTATATCCATTGTTGTTGATTCAGTATTGTTCACCTCTCTTACTGGGATTCCTTCATCAACTTTTATGTCAATACAGTCAAGCAGTCTATGAAGCCTCTTATTATAACATCTGTATCCTTTACTGTTTGTAGAATACCCTAAGAATATGCCTCCATCAGCTCTTTCATCATACTTGCCAAGGTTCTCATCATTATTCTTTATGTAACACTTACTCCCAAAGACTTTGAAGTTTTTGATTGAAGCAGGTCTCCCATACCATAGTTCATAAGGTGTCGTGTCAGTGTGTGGTCTGAGGTATGCTTTGTTAAGAACATGGACTATTGTGTTTATTTCTTCTACCTAGTATGTTTGACCAATGTTCTTCTCATTCATCATTGACCTGGACATTTTCTGCACTATTCTATTTTGCCTCTCAACTACTCCATTTTGTTGTGGAGTTCTTGGGATTGCGTATTCTTTCTTGATCCCATGTTTATCACAAAATTCCTTGAACTCACTTGACATAAATTTTCCTCCTATGTCTAACCCTACTGCTTTTAACTTCTTGCATGTTTGATTCTCATTTAAAGCCTTAAATATCTTAAATTTCTCAAATGCTTCAGCTTTTTCCTTGAGAAAGGAAACCCAAGTAAGTCTGGAGTAATCATCAATGATCAGCATGAAGTAGTTTTATTTCCCTGTGCCTTCCTGTCTTGATGTTCCACATAAATCCATATGAACTAGTTGAAGTGGTTTATCTGTTGAAGTCGAGCTCTTGGATTTAAACTGTGTCCTGGTTAGCTTTCCTACCTGGTAGGGTTTACACATAAAATCTCGTGGCTTTGAAATTCTCAGAAGATCTTTTACTACCTCAATATTTTTGAGCTTGATTAAGTGGTCAAAGTTTATATGTCCAAGTCTCCTATTCCATAACCATATCTCATCATGTTTTCTTAGATGACACTCTTCTCTATATTATTTCATCCTTGTGCCTTTAGCCACCACTTGTCCTGAGTTTATAGACTTTATCTTGCAGTCCTTGGAAGTGAACACCACTTCACATCCTCTGTCACACATTTGAATTACACTGAGAAGATTGTGTTTCATCCCCTCTACAAGAAGAACATCCTAGGCTTTTCCTTTTCCATTACTTAAACTCACCATCCCTTTACCCTTGATTTTTCCTGGAGCATCATTTCCAAAGGTTACATTTCTTGATTTGTTTTCACTTAGAGATAGAAACTTACCTTTGTATCCCATAATATGTTTGGAGCAACCACTGTCAATATACCAGGGATTCTTTTGTCTTTGAGCTAATAGCACTAGTCCACACTTGTCATTTTATTTCAACTTCAAAACTTTGACATTTTTGGTAGAAGGGTTCAAAGCTAGTTCGTAGTTACTTAAGCGACAAACTACAGCTTTATGTCCAAAATTATGGCAGGTGTAACATTCTAGTTCATTGAGTAAAGGATCATAATGATTATCATGCTTAACATGTGTCCTTTTTCCAGCCATCACATTGTTTGCAGTCTTTGATTGCTTGTTATTTGACTGTCTCATTCTTTTTTGTGCCAAATATCTATTCCTTGAATGGTTTGATTGCTCATATATAAATATCAAAGAACAGTTTACATCTTTGTGACCAAAGTTAGAACAGAAAAAACAATATCCATAGAAAAATCTTTTGTACCTGGAAAATGGCTGTCTTCTTTGAGAAGGTCGATTTATTCCATGTTGATGATTTATTTGAGTAGGGAGTACATTATTTCTCTGATCTATAGTTTCAGTTCTGGTACCTCTTTCGTTACTCCTCCTGGGCAGTTCATTATCTTCTTTTGTTTATGCAGGTTTTTTGTTGTCATAGGTGGTAGATTTGACAAAATTGATGGGTTCATTGTTACTTGGTTGACCACTGCTTGAACCCTCTTCATAACCCAGACATGTTTTCATGTTTGGGTTCCTTTTCTGATTCAGAATGGTAACCAATCCTTTTGAGAATTTGATACTTGATAGATTACGATGATACAAGGCTTGAAACTTCTCAAACTCTTTCCTAGTTTTCACTACTTCTTCCTCCATAGCTTCACATCTTGCCTTCTTTTCTGATAACTGTTGTTTCAGAATGTATTCAATTTTCTTTGCCTCTTCTAATTCCACTTTTAGTAGGGAAAATTCTTCATCGGGTTCTTTACTACCTTTCATGAACTGTAACAACAATCATTTTAGTTTTCTCTTCTTAATTATGAGTCTGTCAATCTCTTCCAGTGCATTGATTAGTTCACCTTCCATATCAACCACAACTTCTTCTTCATTAGCATCACTTCCTGTGTTGTTATTATCATAATCCTCTTTGGCCATCAACATGAAGTCATTTAGTTTATATTCAATGGAAGAGTCACTATCTTCATCATCTGGAGGATCATCATAATTGTTTACACAAAGACTTTTCTTCTTAAAATTATTCTCTTTAAAGAAACTCCTATGTTTTTGCTTCTCCTCATCATCATATGTATGGTCCTTTCTTTTGTGAGGACATTTATTTGAAAAATGACCTATCTTACCATAGTTGAAACATTTGAAAGGCAGTTTACCTTTGTATTTTCCTAATCCCTTCTTCAGTCTTCTCACAAATTTTTCTGCAGTTTCATCAGGATTAGAATCCTCATTCTTGTCTTCCTTAAATGATACTTCTATGGAGGTGGGTTTATCTATAGCTATTCTCATTTCATATGTATTCAATGTTCCTAGAAGTTGATCAAATGCCAAGGCTTTTAGATCATTAAGTTCTTATATAGCAGAGACCTCTGGGTTGAACCAATCTGGTAGAGATCTCAAAATTTTATGAACTAAGGATGGATCCTCAATTTTTTCACCAAGTGCTTTCATTTAATTTACCAATTCTTCAACTCTCAAAAAGTACTTACCAACAATTTCATCCTATTTCATCTTCATTTGTTCAAACTATACTCTGTAGGTTTGAAGCTTGGCGTCCTTTACCTTCTCATTACCTTCATAAATGATAATGAGTTTGTCCCACATTTCTTTGGCAGTTTCTAAGTGCATAACTTTTACAAATTATTTTTCTGCAAGCCCACTCAAGATAGCATTCATAGCCTTAGCGTTGAAGCTGGATTCTAGCTTGTCATCCTTATTAGCTAGTAAAACTGGCTTTACATAACCAGTCTCTACCACATCCCAGACATCAACACCTAAATCCATTATGTAGGTTCTCATTCTAACTTTCCAGAAGGCAAAGTTTGTTACATTGAACAGAGGGGCCCTATGGTTGAAGTTCCTTCACGGCTTGACATGTTTAAGTTCTAGGATCAACCCTTACATAAAAGGGAGCCGTCTCTGATACCAAATGTTGATCAACTGAGAGGGGGGGTGAATTAGTTGTTCCCAAGCTTAAACACTTATGATTATTTTAAAACTCAT
Source organism: Picea engelmannii (assembly GCA_009831015.1). Taxonomy (NCBI): domain Eukaryota; kingdom Viridiplantae; phylum Streptophyta; class Pinopsida; order Pinales; family Pinaceae; genus Picea; species Picea engelmannii. The sequence continues at coordinate 139,171 of ML779248.1, read as the reverse complement.
TACAGAACTCTCAATGATGATTACAATCATGCAGGGAAGTAAACAATAGAACATTCAGCATCATTCACACACATGAAATACACAGAGACAGATATTTCCTGAGGAAACCCATAAAGGGTAAAAACCTCTTCTTCTTTATATGATAAGTATTCTTTACATTATATACATTATCATACATATGAGATCCAACTCATTGTGAGGCTACAACCTCTATTTTGCAAGATGCAACATGTTGAGAGAACCAACTCTCTGCTTTCTCTAGCACCCACTAGAAGGAAGCACCAACTCCCTCACTGATCCAGCACCAACTGAATGGAAGCACCCACTTCCATCTATACAAGCACTGACATGTATATCAGAGAACCAATGTTCTCCCTTGCACCACCCTGCCACCCTAGTTTCTCTGGTTGCAACCAGATGGAAGCTACAACTCCCTGCGTTCAAGCACCTACTTGAAATTCTGAGGACAACAATCCTCCCTAGAACCTCCCAACCACCCTTGAATATTAAAATTTGGTCTCTGTGAAATTATTACAATGATTCAATAGATGTCATGAGCTTACCAACATTATCACTGTTCTTCCATGACTTTATGCTCAGTCTCCTTTTCATATTTTTGTTCTTCTCATCTGTCTCAGCATGGACAACTCAGTTTCCTCTTATTCTTTTGTGCTTATGCTCCAACACATAGTGTTTCTCCATGCATGCATCCCTCCCCTTCACAGCAACAACACCTTTTCTTTGTTCTATGTTTTTCTTTTATGCCCTATGTCAAATCATTCTACATTCCCTTCCTCACTCTTCTTCAACTAATCTAGTGGTTATCCACCTACAATCATCATCACTAGGTATTATGCCAAGATTCCTTAGCCTCTCTAGCAGACAAGACTCTTCAACTTATATTCTAGTTATCAAGCTAATCCTTTATGTTGCAGTTACAGGCTTCGATCTAGTGGTAGATGTATCGGGACTCTGCATCTTCTCTTGCTCAGTCGAGTTAATCCTTTCTACTGCAATTACAGGCTTCGATCCACTGGTAGATGTCTTGGGACTCTGCGTCTTCTCCGTCTGCTATCACTTATTCACCTATTTCGCAAAAATGCACATTGTTTTAAATAGCACGTTGATCTAGAAGGCTAGTATTCGCATGATGAGATCAACGGTAAAGATTCAATTCTAGACCCCCCTTTTCGTTCTTCCTTTAACATGGGGGGGGGATCCGAAATGGAGTGTGAATGTTTGGAAGGTCTTTATTTAAGAGCCTAGATGTGTGGCTGAGGTAAAATTTTGGACCTCCTCCACTTTTTTGTCTTTAATGGGAGGGGGGGGTCCGAAATGGAGTGGTTTTGTATGGGCCCCTCCACAAACCTCTTACAGCTTCCTTCGTTTACCACCTTCATTTGCTTGTGACAGGTTTCTTCCACCCAGTCTCTCTCCTTCCCCTTTCACATTACGACACCATAGCCTGTGACCACTCGCCAACATGGCATGAGCCATGTGGCTTCCATGTTCACCTACTAGATCTAACACCCTGGATTCATCCTTGATCCAATGACTAGGATTATATCGCGAGTTCAAGGAGTTAGAGCACATGATGTGTCTCGACACTCCAAGTTGAGATCCCCGATATGGAGATATTCCACTCGCCACGTGTCCTGTTCATCCAACACTCCATAACCTACCTCGATCCAATGGTCCATTTCATTTCGGGATATCACATTTTGTGATTTCAAGGAGTTAGAGAACCGCCTGTCTATAGATTTTCCTATGTGTGAAATGTTGATATTCCACTCTCGTCGTAATCGCTTTCCTTGTGTCCTGTGCATCGAATGCTCCATAGACTACCTCAATCCAATGGTCCGGATCATTTCGGGGTATCACATATCATGATTTCAAGGAGTTAGAGAACCTCTTGTCTTTGGATTTCCCGATGTGCGAAACACCGATATTCCACTCTCATCGTAACCGCTTTCCATGTGTCCTGTGCATCCAATGCTCCATATCCTACCTCGATCCAATGGTCTAGATCATTTCAGGATATCTCATATCGTGATTTCAAGGAGTTATATAACCTCCTGTCTTTGGATTTCTCGATGTGCGAAACACCAATATTCCACTCTCGTCGTAATCGCTTGTCATGTGTCATGTTCATCCAACGATCTCTACCATCCATCAAGATTATTGATGTCTCCTTCTTAGCATAACACGTTCGTGTATTATCTTCTCCTATTCTCCTTCTTACTAATATACCTGTTTGACATCAATGACAATCTGTTCAACAAGAACCTATTGTAAATTCTTATGACAGTTGGTATGTGAAAAATAGGGTCAACATGAAAATAAGGGTTTGACGACAGAGATTATTTACCTAGAGTTCACCTTGTCTAGACACTTATAAAAAAAAATGGTATGAAATGGAGAAAACTTCAAAGGGAAAAATAAAAGGGACAACCACTAATATATTTAGTAAAAAAGTAGACAAATGGAATTTCTCTACTAAAATAAGGTTTCAACATCACTAGTATCAGTTTGCAGCACCAATATGGTATGTAATTTTAGATTGATTCTATAAAGGATTAAGCATATTCCTCATTTTTTGTAGGGAGCTCATACATTTGGTTAAGACTAGATTTAATATTGATTGTAGAAAATGGGGGTTTTGAAAATATAGAAACATAGGATTCACAACGCACAATGGTGATGCAGAGTCAAATCAAGCAATTCGCAGTGCTGAGATATCAGTGGGACAAATGGCTTGTTTGCAGAAGAAAATATAAGGTGATATTAAGATAACAATCTTGAATGGTGGACAGATTTTAGAGTGCCATAGAAGTGGGTTTGAGATTTGGAAACTAATGGGATTAAACAGTTCACAGTGCCACTAATTTAAACAGCATAAAATCCTATGTCAACCTTTGAACAACATGCAGATTGTCTAGGAATACACGATACACCTAGGTTTGATGTTGGTGCTTTTTGAACCTGAGTTGGTATATTTGAGAGGCATCCAAACACAAACAGTCTCCTTCAGCTAATTTGTAGTGCCAAGTTCAAATTCCAATAGCACGCTTCAAGGAAACAATTAGATTTTTTTGTGACGTAATCCTTGAAAATCCAATTAGATGAAAGCATTGAAAACCAAAAAATTACCCTTGAAACGTTTCCAAGTTGCAATAATGAAATATAAGTGCATGAGGTACTCATAAGAATGTTGGTAACTTTTAGCTGAGTTGGCAGCAAATACACCTAACCTTTGACTTGACATCTAAACAGTTGGAAAGTGACAAAAAGAAAACGTGTGTACAACTTGGAGGTAGGACATGTCATGGTGATGATGTTTAATAACAAGAGTGTGTTGGAAGGTTTACAGTTGGGAGTAAGCTTGTCATTGATGGCAAGAAAAGCGATGGAAAATATTAGCGATGGAAAAGAACAGCGATGGAAATAACAACGAAATCGCGAAGTGATGAAATCGCAAGGTAGACGAAATCGCGAAGCGGCGAAATCGTGAAGGTGGATGAAATCACGAAGCAGCGAAATCGCGAAGTGGAAAAATCGCGAGAAGATCTAGGCCGTAGGATCTGGGGTATCTACGAAGGATCAATAGCCATTAGATATGGTGAAGCTGCAAGGTGGATAAGTCCAAGAGTCATCCAACTCCCCAAAACTATGAAGGAATCCTGGTCATCCATCGGGGACAGTCGTGGACCGTTGATTCATAGAACATGTGGTGAAGGTCTGTCATGTCGCTGACTAGAAAGTCAAAGGAACGGGGTTCCCTAACCTCTCGATTTTGCGATATGTGAAATTGTGAAACAATCTCAGCCATCATATCGAGGTTTGATCTGGACCGTTGATCCGACCCCATCTCGGAGTTTCACCTATCGCGACTTGGAGTGACAAGAACCTCCATCGAAGGAATCGCGAGATGCGAATTCACGATAAGATCTGGACCATAGATTCATCGAGATCATGGACCATTGATCTAAGCTCGATTTCGGAGTTTCACCTATCGCAACTTGGAGTGATAAGAACCTCCATCGAAGGAATCGTGATATGCAAATTCACGATGAGATCTGGACCGTAGATTCATCGAGATCGTGGACCGTTGATCCCATGCCATTTCAGAGTTTCACGAATCACAACTTGGAGAGGCAAGAAACATAACCATCGAAATCGTGATATGCGAAATCTTGATTTAATCCCAGCCGTCAGATCAAGATGTGATCTGGACCGTTGATCCGACTCCTTTTCGAAGTTTCACGAATCGTGACTTGGAGAGGCAAGAAACATAACCACAAGAACGCCAAAATCGTGATATGAAAAATCGCGATATGATCTACACCATTTAATTAAGATCAGATCTAGACCGTTGAATCATAGGACAAGTTGTTGACTTGGAATCAATGGAGCATGGTGTGGAAACTCGCGAGATGCGAGATCGCGATAAGATCTGGACCATTGAATCTATGGAGATCTCAACCGTTGATCAGACTCGATGAAGTTTATAAACTCGTGAAATATGAAGAGCCTTTTGGCACAGCCTATGGTCACCGCCGATGGTCATGAGAAGGGAAGGAGTCAGTTCAGATAAGCTCCATTTTGAGGTCTCAAGGATCGCGACTTGGAGAGTTGAGATGCCTCATCTCCAGATTCACAAAATGCAAAATCGCAAAAGCACTTTATGCATAAGCGCATGGTCACATCCATTGGGCACATCGATGAAAGATGGAGGAAGAAGCTAGAGGTGCTAAGCTTCACCATAGGGATCCCGAAATGTCGAATTACGAAATGGCGAAACATGCACAAGATTCTTTATTCTTAATCCAATGGTTCAAGTGAAGTTGAACAAGATCAAAGAGCTATTTTTTCACTTCTCATTGTAACAGCTAAAACAAATGATGATATCTGCCAGAGGACTCGAAGAGGACTAAGTGTGATCGTCAAAGCAGATGAAGAGTCTCAATGCATCTTCCAGTGGATTGAGGATTATCGATATAGGCGATTGACAGATGGAAGAGCATTGAAGCCTGTAACTGGAATACAGAAGGTGAGCTCGACTGTCACAGGGAAGATGAAGAGTCTCAACTTCCAGAGAGGCTGAGGAATCTCAGCATAACATACAGTGATGTTGAATGAGTGGAAAAACGGCCAGAGGAGATGAAGAGTCACGATGATGATCAAACAGAGCACTCGAGTTGTGGAGGAAATTGGTGCGATGTGAATTTGTAGAGGTATTGCGCGCATTTCATGCACAAGGTGCACAAAAGATATAAATACATAGTACAAAGAAGAGATAGGGTGTGGTTTCTGTTGGGGTTGTTGTGGTTGTTGTTGTTGAAGGTGATTCATGCGTGAAGAAGGAAGAGAGTGTAGCAGCTAAATTGAACAGAAGAGGATGTGTGCAGGAAGGCAGTGAGGCGGACAGAGCAATGAAATGCAGCAGAACAGTGATGAGTCTGGTAATCCATTTTTGAACATTATATCACTGTAATAAGTTTCAGTAGAAAAGATTTATAAAACAGGGTGGTTCGGAGGTGCTAGGGAGGACTGGTGTCCTCAGAGGTTCAAGTGGGTGCTTGAACACAGGGAGTTGGTGCTTCCTTCTAGTTGGTGTTAGAGAAACCAGGGATTTGGTGCTTCCTTCTAGTGGGTTCTAGAGAAAAATAGAGAGTTGGTGCTCTCAACAAGTTGCAGCTTACAAAACAGAGGTTGTAGCCTCACAATGAGTTGGTGTTGATATGTATGATAATGTAAAGAATGTAAATAATACTTATCATATAAAGAAGAAGAGGTTTTTAACCTGTATGGGTTTCCTTGGGAAATATTTGTCTCTGTGTTTCTCATATATTTGATTGATGTTGAATGTGTCGTTGTTTATTTCCCTACATTATAGTGATCATCATTGAGTGCCTTGCAAAGATTTAAAAGAAGCATAATTGTTTAAACACGGTAACAACTGATTCACCCCCCCCTCTCTATTGTCCAATTATTGGTATCAGAGCCATCCCCTTTTATCTAAGGGTAGATCCTAGAGCTTAAACATGTCAAGCCATGAAGGAAATTCAACCAATAAGGCCCCTCTGTTCAATGGAACAAACTTTGCCTTATGGAAAGTTAGAATGAGAACCTACATAATGTCGTTAGGTGCAAATGTATGGGATGTGGTAGATACTGGTTATGTAAAGCCAGTTGTGCTAGCTAATAAGGATGACAAACTAGAATTTAGCTTCAACATTAAGTTTATGAATGCTATCTTGAGTGGGCTTGCAGAAGAAGAATTCGTAAAATTTATGCACCTAGTAACTACCAAAGAAATGTGGGACAAACTCATTAGCAGCTATGAGGGTAATGAGAAGGTAAAGGATGCAAATCTTCAAACCTACATAATAAAGTTTGAACAGCTGAAGATGGAGGAAGATGAAACTGTTGGAAAATACTTTCTAAGAGTAGAAGAAATGGTAAATACAATGAAGTCACTTGGTGAAACAATTGATGAACCTCCTTTAGTTTAGAAAATCTTGAGATCTCTCCCAGATAGGTTCAACCCGGAGGTCTCTGCTATAGAAGAACTTAATGATCTAAAAACCTTGGAGTTTGATCAACTACTAGGAACATTGACTGCATATGAAATGAGAATAGTTAAAGATAAACCTACCTACAGAGAAGCATCATTTAAAGCAGACAAGAATGAGGATTTTGAGCCCGATGAAATTGAAGCAAAATTTGTGAAGAGACTGAAGAAGGGATC
>ML779248.1:67975-90785 GCA_009831015.1 Picea engelmannii | reverse complement strand
AGAAAGGGGTTGATGACTAAGATCATGTGAGGGATATTATACTTTTTCATGATTACACATACCTATATGGCACATGACTAGAGAGAGACATACTTGCCTTGAGTAGAGGTTATGTATGAGGATGCATGCACAGGGTACAATTACAGTCTGGATACAGTGACAAGTTACAAATCTATGTGAAATAAGTTACAGAGGTTCAAAAGTTTTCAAGTGAAAGGAAACCCTAGTTTCATAAGGCATATGTGGGTTCCATAACAAATAGGGTGCATACATACGCAGACTACATCACTACAAGTCGTGTATCTATTGTATTTTTGTAGATACATGTTCAATTCAGGTATGGTTTGATTATAGGGTAGTTGTACAAATTAGATACAGGGTAGTGGTACAGGTTGATACATTTGTACAGCAGTATATCTCACAGTGATAGGTTGACAGTGATTCCATCATTCTACTTCTACTTCAGGGCGGTTGGATGGGGCAAGGATAGGTGGTTGTAGCCACCTTCCAGTTGTAGCCGAAGAACATAGGTGGTTGTAGCCTCCTTTTGGTTGTAGCCAGAGAATTGGGGAGTTGGAGCTTCCCTCAGGTTGTGGCCTGAGAAACCAAGGGGTTGGAGCCTCCTTCCAGTTGCAGCTAGAAAACAAAGGAATTTGGTGCTTCCAATGAATTTAATTCTTCAAGACATATAAGAAAAATCATTCTATGGTTTTCTCTCGATTTAGGTTTCCACGTAAAACACTGGTGTACTATGTATGTGTGTGATTGCTTATTTATTATTTCTCATTATTGGATAATAATTCTACATTGATATAACATTTGAAGAAAAAAGGATTATAATTACGCTATTACTAATTCACATCCCCCNATCTTTGCTTCCAAGTTTCTAATGATCTTGTCATTTTCTTCTAGTTGTTCTTTGACTGCTTCTTCAATTATTTTATCTTCTTCTATTTGAACCTTCAATCTTGTGATCATTTGCTCTAGTTCTCGAGTGTCCTTTTTCTTGTCTAGTTCTGTTTGTAGTTTCTTGTTTTTCTTCTTTTCTCTTATGATAACTTCTATGGCACACATTAATTATTCTTGATAGTCAACTTATGCCTTATCAATTTCATCTTTGACTTCTTCATATCTTTCTTCGGCTTCCACATATTCTTCTTCGAAGTCTTCTTTGTCAGAATCTTTTACTACCATGAATAGAACTCTTCCTGTCTCACTGTCACTAATTTCATCTTCATCTGATGATGAGATGTCTTCTTTGATGCATAAGATTTTCTTGAAATATTTATTTTTAGTTATTTTGCCTTTATATGTGTGTTTGCCTTTTGAGTAACCTTCATCATTTCTCTTTTTCTTATAATGACATTTGTTAGCAAAATGACCAATACCATCACAATTAAAACAAATTAAAGGAAGCTTACCTCTATACCTACCATTGGTTCCCTTGTTCAATCTTTTGATGAAGTTGGCCACTTCTTCATCATCTTCTGAGATGTCGTTGTTGTTGTTATATTCTTCTTGTTCATTTTTCTTTTGCTTTGATCTTTTGGATGCTTTGAAGGCTGCTTCTTTTACATCTGGATTTTCCTATTCATTTATCATTTCATATGCTGTGAATATTCCATGCAATTCATCCATGCTTATTGACTTCAAATCCTATATTTCTTCTAGTGTTGATATCTTAGGGTTGAATCTCATAGGAAGAGATCTTAGTACCTTTTGAACAATTACATATTCTTCGATTTCTTCTCCCAATCCTATGATTTCATTCACTGTTTATTCAACTCTTAAGAAGTAGGTTGCAATATTCTCATCTTCCTTCATTTTTAGTTGTTCAAAATGACCTCTATAAGTTTGAAGTTTTGTTTCTTTGACTTTTGTATCTCCTTCTTAAATATTTTGAAGCTTGTCCCAAATCTCTTTGGTGGATTTACAATGTGCAACTTTGGTGAATATTGTTTCACTGAGACCATTCAAAAGTGCATTTGTAGATTTGGAATTATTCTGACCAAGTTTCACTGCTTTGTCATTTATTGTTGGAACTGCTGGTACTGTGTATCCATCTACAATTGATTGTCAAATTTCAAACCCCTATGCTTATATATATGTCTTCATCCTTGTGCTCCAAAAAGAATACTTCTTTCCATAAAAGTGTGGTATTCCATTTTTATATGAGTTAGTACTCTCCATGATCTACCTTTCAGTGGTTAAACTGGTTTTTGAAGGAACCTGCTCTGATATCAATTGTTCGATTACTAAGAGGGGGGTTGAATAAGTAATAGTGTAATTATATTCATTTTTCTCCAAATAATGCAAGTTTTATATCAATACAGAATTATTATCCAATAATGAGCAATAAGAAATGAACAATCACACACATACACAGTACACCAGTGTTTTACGTGGAAACCCAAATTGAGAGAAAATCACATAATGCTTTATCTTATATGTATTGAAGAATTATATTCATTGGAAGCACCAACTTCTTTTGTTTTCCAGCTGCAACTGGAAGGGGGCTCCAACCCTCTAGTTTCTCATGCTACAACCTGAGGGAAGCTCCAACTCCCCAATTCTCTAGCTACAACCAGAAGGAGGCTACAACCCCTATGTTCTTCGGCGACAACCGAAAGGAGGCTACAACCACCTGTCCTTGCCCCATCCAACCGCCCTGAAGTAGAAGTAGAATGATGGAACCACTGTCACACTATCACTATGATATATATCATTGTAAACATGTACCAATAAACCTGAACCATGCATCAACCTATACCTCAACCTGTAATCAACATGTACCATAAACAAGTGCATCAACCATGCACCAAGTTGTACAAAACAATTTGTAATCAACCTATACCATAAACAAGTGCAAACAACCATGTACCAAGTATGTACCAATCATGTGTCAAGTACTTATCAACTATGACTCATCAATATGTACCAACATCGTCAACTATACACCTCATGTATGTGCCAACTCATCAACTACTTGTCTCAACCATGTACCCAACTTGTACCTAAACCAAAATCCCTCATCAATTTCATCATCCAAATATGATTTGTAACTCTGTAATAGACCTGGTGTATATGATCACATACCTACAAACCTTTCTTAAATTTAACAACAAGAGACTATCATTTTCATCAAACGTTTCTTTAGTCTCACAAGACTAGTTTTGGATTAGTCAACAACCCTAACTTGAAATATTCATAACTTTGTACATGTAATGAATAAATATATGAAACTGATACACAGTGTTCTTCAGTGTGTTCTATGAAATTCCTCCAGTTTTCACTACTTGGAACATCTCATAAAAGGAGTTATGGAAAACATGGAACACCTTACTGAATTATGGCTTATTCTAGAGAGTGACATTGTAGAGCATGCCCCACACGAAATATTTGTTGAATTGATATGAATCTGTTACAAATCATACTACAGATTGTAATATAACCAACACATTTGGTATTACTTAATTTGGATCTGTTATTAAGAATTTATGACGTTTTTACCTGAAACACATGTTTTTGACTAGTTTCAGGACTAGCCACAAACCTTATTTTCCACGGAGTGTAACTCCAAACCTACAACGACCCAAAAGATGAATTTTTTACCACATATAATTGGATATGTTTCCTCAATGGAATATCCATTTCATGGTATGAATCATTCTAGAAAAATATTTATTTCGAAAATGGTGAGATGACCTGAAAAAAACATACCTTAGAAAGCATCATCAAAAGAATTTATCCTTCCTTGAATTTCGGCCTTCCTTTCTTCACTTTCCTCAGAAATTCGGCTTAGATATCCTTTGGTTACCTCAGACACCTATAGATATTCAATATTCTCAAGTGTATCTTAAATGAGAGAGCATTTCCTCTTATTTATACTCACCAAGTAGCTTCCTTAAAAACATCTTCTAGGTCACTTTGCCCACTTTCCTTATTTTAGGGTTAACCCACTTCTAATTTATCCATTAAATTTATTATTGAATTAATTTATTTTTTATTCACTTTGAATTATAGTACACTCATCACTTCACTTTATTATTTACCTTTTAAAATATCTTAAACCGCTTTGACTACTTTGACCTTTTGGGGCTTCTAGATGACATATGAGGGTCCTCCAACTTCGTAAGGCCATAACTCTCAAACCGTGAGGAGTTATGTGACGTTCGACATAACACCATAAATGGAATAACATGTACTATCCATATAGAATAACATTGCCTGAAAATATATCAAAAATCATATTGTTATCCATCAAACAAACTTGGGTCCATTACCCAAACCTGGGTTCTCCAACTTCTCATAGCCAGAACTCTCTAACCGTGAGGAGTTATGTAACGTTCCACATACCACCGAAAATGGAATGAAAAGAAATATCCATATAGGATAGTTTCACTGAAAAATTCACTGGATTCTCTAACCATACTTCTAAGATAACTCAATCCGCAAAGCGTCTTCCCGTGAGGGCTTTCACCATAAGGGGACCACTTTGGAGTTCATCCATTTCTACTTATTATCAACCATGAAAAGACAATAACGAGTCAGTTTTACATCAAACAATATTGGGTCCATTACCCAACCTTTGTGCTACGGGGAGTTCTTCAAGGGTTGACATCAATGACAACCAACCTTAATCAACACTCTCTATTTCTCTGATCTCTCTAAAGAATTTGAGGTGTATTGTTTTGTCTTCTGAAATTGTTTCTATTTCCAAAATCTGGTGGGTTTCTATTTTGTTGTCTCCCTTCAAGTTTTAGTTTTTCCATTTTTGTAGAAAGTGACTTGACTAACTTAGTCAATTCATAAACTTGGGGATTAGTTCTTGAACTATCAGAAGATGAGGCTTCTACTTTTTATTTTCTTCTATCCCTATCATATTTTTCCCTCAACTTATCTACTGCCAATATGTTTGATTCCACCTCTAGAGAAGCATCTTGCATATGGGATAATGTTGTAGACCTTCTTTCTCTCAACAAAAGACAAAATTTTGGGTCAAAGGCACTTGCATAGGCTATTTTATCAGAATTTTCAGTGGGCTTAATCTTAGTAGGAACTTTGTTATACATCTTGTTAAATATCTTTGAAAAATCTAACACCGATTCACCTTATTTCCTTTTTAGGTCCCCAAATTTTGTGATGTAATACAAGAAGTCTTTTTTGTCACCCCAATGTCTAAAAAAGTCATCATCTAGGGCTTCAATTCCAGCAATTGATCTAGGGGCTAGACTTCTAAACCATTTTCTATCTTCTCCATTAAGACTTTGCACAAAAACCCTCATCCAGGCATCTTCATTCTCAATATTCAAATTATCATCATAACTATTAAATATTGCAAGGTGTTCTTATGCAATGATATCTTCCTCTCCTGTGAACTTAGGCATATACTTTAGGTAATATCCTATTGGGAGAGAATTCATAGGATGAGGAAGCAGTAATGGTGCATACCTAGCAACCACAATGGCATCAATTATGTTTTGAGGATGATTAACCCCTGCCATTTGATTATGAAAAGGAGGACTCTGAATTCTAAGAGAAGTAGAAGATGATTTGACATGTAAATATGCATTATGTATAATAGGTAGTTTTGGAAAGGGAAGAGTAAAAGGTGGGGAAAAATCAGATTTAACAGAAAATCGTTGAGCCTTGGATGAGGATGGGGGAATTTCAATAGAAACTGAGGTTCCTTTTTCTTTAGTTACAGAAAATTTAAAAGGATGCGGAGAAGGAGAACTTAAGAGAGGAAAATATTCCAAAATTCCAAGCCTAAACCACTTTAAAATTTTAGGGGATGCAAGAAAATCAAAATTTTCTAGACTTTCTTCTTTCATCTCAAGAGAAAAAGTTGAATATTCTACAGGAAAAGATCCTAGTTTTGAATTTACAGGAGTTTCAACAGTAGGTAAATGAGAAAAATGAGAAAAAACAATTGTTGTATGGAAAACAGAGTCAGGTAAGTCTCTAGAAGTACCTGAAAATTTAGAAGAGGAGGCTCCTTTCAAATTTTTTCCCTTCTTTATGATCTTCTTTGGATCAGGTTCAAGTGCAGCCAAAGGTAACTATGGATTAGAAGTCGTGTGTCTACCTTTGGGAGCCAAAGCTTAACTTTGGAGTCGCCAGGTGCACTATGAAGTCTTATTCTTACTGATTTATGTACACAATCAAAATCATTATTTTCTTATCGTACAATTCATGGAAAAATATTCAATTTGTTCCCCAACAATGACTCAAAAAATGTTAGCACTAGAAGTCACACCTATATTGTTGTAGGTGTAATCCTAATACCCATCATAATGTAAAGGATAATTTTTTATGAAAATGTGGAAAATGGATGGAAAACTCAATTAAAGATATCAATCACAACTCATTCCATGTAATACACACCAGCAAACAAGGCCTTGAATTGTTTTAAATCAGGTTTTAAGAGATAAGAATGATAGATGTGTTAGACAGTTGGATTAGGTTGATGTAACATTGGTATGGATTTTTGGTTGTCATTGATTTCAACCATTGAAGAGTGATATTGTAGATTTATTTCAAACCTTAGTGATCAATGTCAACCCTTGGAGAAATTTCGGTAGCGAATTCTGGTAGCACAAAGGTTTGGTAATGGAACCAAGGTTGTTTCATGTATAATGGTATGATTTTTAATATATTTTAAGGTAAGACTATTCTATATGGATAGTTCATTTCATTCCATTTCCGGTGGTATGTGGAACTTCACATAACTCTTCACGGTTAGAGAGTTATGGTCATGAGAAGTTGGAGAACCCAGGTTTGGGTAATGGACCTAAGTTTGTTTGATGGATAATGGTATGAGTTTTGATATATTTGTAAGAAATACTATTCTATATGAATATTACATGTCATTCAATTTCCAGTGGTATGTGGAACATCACATAAATCCTCACGGTTAGGGATTTATGGCCATGTGAAGTTGGAGAACCATCATGAGTCATCTAGAAGCCCCAAAAGGTCAAAGTAGTCAAAGTGGTTTAAGAGATTTTAGAAGGTAAATAATGAAGTGAAGTGATGAGTGTACTATAATTCAAAATGAATACAAAATAAATTATTTAAATAATAAAGTTAATGGAGAAATTAGAAGTGGGTTAACCCTAAAATAAGGAAAGTGGGTTAAGATGGTTAAAAGGTAACCCCTTGAGGAAGCTACATGAAAGTATAAATAAGAGGCAAGGCTCTCTCATTTTAATCACACTTGAGAATATTGAATATCTACAGGTGAATAAGGTAACCCAAAGATATCTAAGACAAATCGTAGAGGGAAGGTGAAGTAAAGAAGTCTGAAATTCAAGGGACGATAAATTATTTTGATGATGCTTTCTAAGGTATGTTATTTACAGGTCATCTCACCATTTTCGCAATAATTTTTGTTCTAGAATTATTCGGACTGTGAAATTGGGAGGCCATTGAGGAAACATATCCAAGTACCTGTGGTACAAATTTTAGCTTGTGGGTCGTTGTATTTTTGGAGTTACACTCCATGGAAAATAGGGTTTGTGGCTAGTCCTGAAACTTCTTCATAATAGATCCAAATTCATTAAGACAAAATGTGTTGGTTATATTACATTTTGTAGTATGCGGTGTATGATTTTTAGACCTGTACAAAAAATATTCTGTGTGGGGTATTCTCTACAAGTTCGATCTCTAGACTAAGCTAGAATTCAACAAGGTATGTGATTATATACACCAAGTCTATTATAGAGTTACAAATCAGATTTGGATGATGAAATTGATGAGGGATTTTGATTGAGGTACATGTTGGGTACATGGTTGAGACAAGTAGTTGATTAGTTGACACATACATGAGGTGTATATTTAATGATGTTGGTACATCTTGATGAGTCATAGTTTATGTGTATTTGATACATGATTGGTACATACTTGGTACATGGTTGGAGGCACTTGTTAGTAGTATTGTTGACACATGGTTTATGGATGATGTAGCATACTTGTCTTAGTATATTATTAGAAACACATATTGATCTTGGTGATGATTATGAGTTGTTGTGTTATGCTTGGTTGATGCACATCTTTGAGAGTTGTCTTGGTGATTGATCTTGGTGAGTAGATCTAATTTTATTGATAATATTGATGAGACAGGTTGTTGTGATAGGTTGTTTGGAGAAGTTGTTGTGACAGGTTATTTGTACAGGTTTGGTGCATGGTTGATGCACTTGTTCATGGTACAGGTTGAGGTACAGGTTGGTGCATGGTTGATGAACTTGTTTATGGTATAGGTTGATTACAAGTTGTTTGGTACAGGTTGGTGCATGGTTGATGCACTTGTTTATGGTACAAGTTGATTATAGGTTGAGGTACAGGTTGATGCATGGTTCATGTTATTAGTACAGGTTGTTTGGTGCAGTTTTATTGGTATAGTTTTACAGTAGTATATCTCATAGTGATAGTGTGAAAGTGGTTCCATCATTCTACTTATACGTCAGGGTGGTTGGACGGGGCAAGGACAGGTGGTTGTGGCCACCTTTCAGTTGTAGCTGGATAACATAGGGGGTTGTAGCCTCCTTCTGGTTGTAGCCATAGAACTGGGATTTGGAGCTTCCCTCAAGTTGTAGCTTGAGAAACTAGGGAGTTATAGCCTCCTTCTGGTTGTAGCCAGAGAATTGGGGAGTTGGAGCTTCCTTCAGGTTGTAGCCTGAGAAACTAGGGGGTTGGAGCCTCCTTCCAGTTGCAGCTGGAAAACAAAGGAATTTGTTGCTTCCAATGAATGTAATTCTTAAATACATATAAGAAAAATCATTATTTGGTTTTCTCCTGCTTTGGGTTTCCACGTAGAACATGGGTGTACTATGTATGTGTGTGATTTCTCATTTGTTCATTGTTTATTTACTCTACAGCTATTGGATGATAATGCTACATTGATATAACACTTGAATTTTATGGTTAAAAATGATTAAGTTTCTCTATTACTGATTCAACCCCCCTCTCAGTAATCCAACAATTGGAATCAGAGCCAGTTCCTTCAGGAAACAGTTTAACCACTGGAAGGAGATCATGGATTATTCTGGGAATGGAGTACCAATGTTTAATGGTCAGAATGGTTTTAA
Organism: Picea engelmannii; assembly: GCA_009831015.1. Classification (NCBI taxonomy): domain Eukaryota; kingdom Viridiplantae; phylum Streptophyta; class Pinopsida; order Pinales; family Pinaceae; genus Picea; species Picea engelmannii. The sequence goes on along the minus strand of ML779248.1, from coordinate 81,696 downwards.
GTATGAGATGTGGATAATAAGGAAGAAAGTATTTTTACAGGAAAGGGGACATTATATTTGGCTATCAATTGTTATAGGATATGATAGTTGAAAAAGGGCAAAGACTACAACCAAGAAGGAATTGAAGAAGACTAACAAAATAGCAATGGATTTCATCTAGGAAGGATTACCCAATCCGGTAAGAGAAAAGTTTGGTAAATTTTCATCAACCAAAGAACTTTGGGATAAGTTTCATGACATATATTATTCACCCATCGCAGATTCAGAAAATGCCAAAGAAGATGTAGATACAGATCAAGAATAATTATGTACACCATGTCAAACAGATTCAGAAGATGAAGAGTACATAATCACCAGAGAATTGATTAGTGCTTTAGATGAACTAAGAGAAGAAAACAAGTCACTCAAGAAATAATTGATGAAACAAAAGGAAAGTGTTCACATTTTTTAATAATCCGAACAGGTCATCGAGAACTTAAGAACTCAGCTAGAAGTGGCCAGAAAGATCGAAGAAAATCTTGAATATCAAAAGTAGTATTTGGAAGGTAACATAGAAGCAAAGAAGGAAGAAGTAGAAATGAGAGAGAAGATATTGACAGATCATCTTAAGGAAATAACTAACGATCTAAACCAGCTTGAGGCAGAGTTTGGTCAAGAAGAGAAAGGACTTGAAGAAGAAATAATCACATAAAAAATTCAACTTGAATAAGTGAAAAGAACAAAAGAAGTCATGAAGTCTTAGATAATGAACAAAGAAGAAGAGGTTGAGAAGCTTGAATAAGAAGTTGTCACATTGAGAAGTAAAATTGTAAATCTCAACAAGAACAATAAAGAGACAGAAACATCCACATCAGTTATAGAGAATGAAGAGAATCATTCAAGGTTGCTATAAAAGAAGAATGAAGAAAATAGAGAGAGTTATGTAGAATTACTCAAAGGAAGGAATCATGGTCAACCAGAATCTAAGAAAACCATTGAAGATACATCTTCAAGAATACCATTCATGTTCAAGCCACAAAAAAGATTCAATCATGATCAAGATCAGTCAAGGAAGAAATTCAGAAGGACTACACCACAAAAAATATCATTCACTCCCAAGTATGCAAATTTATTTTATGGTCATTGTTTTTATTGTACTAATTTTGGACATAAGGTTGCAGATTGCAGGGATTATTAAATAAATGTTCAAGAAAAAAGTGCATATGTGGCCCCACGTAACATTGAATGTTACAAATTTCATAACTATGGACACATAGCTAGTGATTGTAGAAGCATGATTGATAATTCCATGAAAGAGAACATTGATATCAGATATAAGAAAGTATGGATAAGAAAACACGAAGACCAAGTGAACAAAGACCAGGTCTCAGAGATCACAAGATTGACAATAAAACGAAATGAAGAAAATTCTACAGAGAAAAAGAAAGATGTCAAATACAGAAAGGTTTGGAAAATAACTTAAAGAAATGAAGGACAGGTTAATAAGGAACAGGTTCAAGAGATTGTACTTCCAGGAATTATAGTGAAAGATGAATCCACTGACAGAAAGAAAGAAGTCAGAGCTTAGAAAGATGATGAATCTACTAATGAAGATGATGATGATGAATCTACCACTGAAGATGATGATGAATACACATCATATCAAGAATTGTTCTCAGCCATCCGACTTAGAGACTCCCGGGTAATATGAATATTAGACATGGGGAGTCTATGCAATAGCTTTGACAGACCAAAGAACCATCCTTCAAGCAACTTGCATAGTTTGAGAAGACATATCCAGAGCAGTCAATAAGCAGAAGTACAATTTGATGGATTAATCAAGACTTCATGATAGTATAGTGATAAATGGGTCATCATTATGGGTAGTTGTGCAAGTAAATTCTTGGACAGTATGGAGGAGAGAATGGATTCATATATTGGTTCAAAGAGTGGTTCAGAGACAAAGGAACATTATCATAATGGATGATAATTACACAGGAAATGGCTCGAACAATGCTAATGGATTCCAAATTGACAGATATTTTTTGGACACATGCAGTGCATACAACAGTTCACATTCAAAATAGAGTAATGCTCAAAAACAAAAAATGACAAAACTCCCTACAAACTATGGAAATGAAGTGAAAAAAACAACCTCTACATCAAGGTAACTCAAGTTAGTATTTTATTAATTGAAATTTATGTTGATGACATTATTTTTGGAAGTACTAATGACAGGTTAAGCCAGAAATTTGCAAAGGATGTGCAGAATGAATTTGAAATGTCATTACTTGGAGAACTATTCTTCTTTATGGGTCTTCATATATGTCAAAGAAACCAAGGAATTTTTATTTCTCAAACTAAGTATATCATAGAAATGATAAAAAGGTTTGGAATGGAAGATTGCAAACCAGTTACCACTCCTCTACAAACCAGTTGCAAGTTAAGAAAACATGATGATTCAAAGTCTACAGACCAGAGGCAATATAGGTCAATGATTGGTAGCTTACTATACGTGACAAAATCTAGACCATATGTAATGCAAGCATTTGGACAGGTGGAATGATTTCAAGCAACACTAAATGAATTCATGTCTTAGCAATGAAGAGGATTTTCAGATATCTCAAAGGAACATAAGAGTTTGTATTATGGTATCCAAAAGGAAAGGATCTATCACTTATTGCCTACACAGATGCATATTGGGAAGGTTACATTGATGATCGATGAAGCACCAGTGGAGCAGTGTTCTACTTAGATATACAGGTTGAGTATGATGAGCCCATTCTAATCTATTGTGATAATACATGCACCATTAGTATCTCAAAGAACTTAGTGATGTACTCCAAGAAGAATCACATTCCAATCAAGTATCACTTTATATAGGAACAGGTTGCAGAGAAGAACATCAGAGTTGAGTATGTGGGCACAAAAGAACAAGTGGTTGACATCTTTACAAAACCACTTCCATGGGAAGCCTTTGAATATCTTCGCCAGAGACTCAGAGTAATTTCTACTCCAAAATGAATGTTTTTGCATGATTATCTTATATGTCTTAGATTTACACGAGGAAGAACCATAGAGAGGACAGTTCAGGTTGGGAGATCAGTTTCAGGAAGATTTCAATCAGGGGGAGTATCCCCAAGGAAAGTTCAGTCAGTGGAGCAGCCCGAGATGGAAAGATACCTTTTCCATTGATGACAAAGGGGGAGAGATTTATTAGAGAGAGCATAGAGGCATGTTTCCAAGGGGAGCGATTGTAACAAGGGAATAATGAGTGATATGACTTCATAGTGATACCCTTTGTCAAAGGGGGAGATATTATTCATATGAAGGGAGAGAGAGTAATCAGAGGCTTATAAACACAAAGAAAAATCAAAGGCATGTAGACAGGGGGAGCAGCCCCAAGGAGAGTTTAGTCAGAGGGAGAAGCCCCAGAGGGAGATACCCTTTTCCATTGATGTCAAATGGGGAGAGATAGAAACATTGATGAGGAGTATAAGCATGCATGTTATCATGACTAAGTGTTGCCATCAATGCCAAAGAGGGATATTGTTAGACAATTGGCTTAGGTTGATGGAAAGTTGGTATGGATTTTTGATTGTCATTGATGTCAAACATTGGAGAGTGATATTGTAGATTTATCTTAACCCTTAGTGATTGATGTCAACCCTTGCAAAAAGTACAGTAGTGAATTTTGGTAGCACAAAGGTTTTGGTAATGGACCCAAGGTTGTTTCATGTATAATAGTATGAATTTTAATATATTTTAAGGTAAAACTATTCTATATGGATAGTACATGTCATTCCATTTCCGATCGTATGTTGAACATCACATAACTCCTCACGGTTAGAGAGTTATGGCCATGAGAAGTTGGAGAACCCAGGTTTGGGTAATGGACCCAAGTTTGTTTGATGGATAATGGTATGATTTTTGATATATTTGTAGGAAACACTATTCTATATGGATATTACATGTCATGCCATTTCCATTGGTATGTGGAACATCATATAACTCCTCACGGTTAGAGATTTATGGCCATGTGAAGTTGGAGAACCCTCATGAGTCATCTAGAAGCCCCAAAAGGTCAAAGTAGTCAAAGTGGTTTAAGAGATTTTAGAAGGTAAATTATAAAGTGAAGTGATGAGTGTACTATAATTTAAAGTGAATACAAAATGAATTATTTAAATAATAAATTTAATGGAGAAATTAGAAGTGGGTTAACCCTAAAATAAGGAAAGTGGGTTAAGATGGTTAAAAGGTAACCCCTTGAGGAAGCTACATGAAAGTATAAATAAGAGGAAAGGCTCTCTCATTTTAATCACACTTGATAATATTGAATATATACAAGTGACTAAGGTAACCAAAGGATATCTAAGCTGAATTTCATAGGGAAGGTAAAGTAAATAAGACCAAAATTCAAGGGAGGATAAATTCTTTTGATGATGCTTTCTAAGGTATATTATTTACAGGTCATCTCACCATTTTCACAATAAAAAAAATTCTAAAATTATTCAGACTATGAAATTGGGATGCCATTGAGAAAACATATCCAAGTAGATGTGGTACATATTTCATCTTTTGGGTCCTTGTATTTTTGGAGTTACACTCCGTGGAAAATAGGGTTTGTGGCTAGTCTTGAAACTAGTCTAAAACAGGTGTTTCGGGTAAAAACGTCGTAACTTCTCATAAAAGATCCAAATTCAGTAAGACCAAATGTGTTGGTTATAGTACAATCTATAGTATGTGGTGTACTATTTTTAGATCTATAAATAAAATATTCCATGTGGGGCATTCTTTACAAGTTTGATCTCTAGAATAAGCCAAAATTCAACAAGGTATGTGATCATATACACCAAGTATATTACAGAGTTACAAATCAGATTTGGATGATGAAATTGATGAGGAATTTTGGTTGAGGTACATGTTGGGTATATGGTTGAGATAAGTATTTCATTAGTTGGCACATACATGAGGTGTATAGTTGATGATGTTGGTACATCTTGATGAGTCATAGTTTATGTGTATTTGATACATGATTGGTACATACTTGGTACATGGTTGGAGGCACTTGTTAGTAGTATTGTTCACACATGGTTTATGGATGATCTAGCATACTTGTCTTGGTATATTATTAGAAACACATATTGATCTTGGTGATGATTATGAGTTGTTGTGTTATGCTTGGTTGATGCACATCTTTGAGAGTTGTCTTGGTGATTGATCTTGGTGAGTAGATCTGATTTGATTGATAAGATTGATGAGACAAGTTGTTGTGATAGGTTGTTTGGAGAGGTTGTTGTGATAGTTTATTTGTACAGGTTTGGTGCATGGTTGATGCACTTGTTCATGGTATAGGTTGAGGTATAGGTTGGTACATGGTTGATGCATTTGTTTATGGTACAGGTTGATTACAGGTTCCTTGGTACAGGTTGGTGCATGGTTGATGCACTTGTTTATGGTACAGGTTGATTATAGGTTGAGGTACAGGTTGATTCCTGGTTGATGCATGGTTCAGTTATTGGTACATGTTGTTTGGTGTAGGTTGATTGATACATTTTTACAGCAGTATATCTCATAGTGATAGTGTGACAGTGGTTCCATCATTCTACTTATACATCAGGGAGGTTGGACGGGGAAAGGACATGTGGTTGTAGCCACCTTTTGTTTGTATCTGGAGAACATAGGGGGTTGTAGCCAGAGAATTGGGCAGTTGGAGATTCCCTCAGGTTGTAACCTGAGTAACTAGGGTGTTATAGCCTCCTTCTGGTTGTAGCCAGAGAATTGGGGAGTTGGAGCTTCCTTCAGGTTGTAGCCTGAGAAACTAGGGGGTTGGAGCCTCCTTCCAGTTGCAGCTAGAAAACAAAGGAAGTTGGTGCTTCCAATGAATGTAATTCTTAAAGACATATAAGAAAAAGAATTATGTGGTTTTCTCTCTCTTTGGGTTTCCATGTAAAACACTCGTGTATTGTGTATGTGTGTGATTTCTCATTTTTTAATTTTTTATTTACTCTACAACTTTTGGATGATAATGCTACATTGATATAACACTTGCATTTTATGGTGAAAAATGATTAAATTTCTCTATTATTGATTCACCCCCCCTATCAATAATCCAACAAGATGGAAGACTTAGCAAGGAGAATGTAATATGCATATCATTTTACATTAGGTAATTTGTGACACACATATGAAAGATATCTCATTTGAATAAGTACCTCTTAAATTCAAAGAGAAAATAACTCTGATAAATTTGCAGACAATATCACAATAAATATTTTAGTGCAATAAAGAAACAACAGCCAGATAAATCCTTCAACATAGACTGATATAAAAGTAAGGAAGGAAAGATATGATAATGATAAATAAGATTGATTTCCACCATTAAAAGTATCTTGGATCTAGTCCATACATTAGGGAAAAACTTTGCTACAAAAGACAATACAAAAATAACATTTTTTTTGTCACACCATTCAAACCCTCTTTAGTCTTACAATGCCCTTTAAATAGCCACACCTATCAATGTCATATTTAAAATACTCCCCTCAACTTCCTCATAGGATTCCATGCCTAAGGGAAGTGTACAACCAAAAAGAAACCAACTGCTATTTTAGAGGAGAATGTTGGCAGCATATACAACAATATTTAATAACTTGATTATGCGTCCATAAGTGTGCAGCTTCTTGAGGAAGGTGACATTTCAAAGTGAAACTAATCGTTTGAGTGCTTGTACGAGTCCATATTGACAGTTGGAAACTCCCTTTCCCTCTGAAATATTCAAAAAACTGAGTTCACAACACAGTGCTACAAATTGTCCTGAAACAACCAATTCACAATGCCAATGATTCCAGGCGTGGCGAACTTTCCTGTAGTAGCCTGTTTTGTTTTTTCAAAATATTCAACACCTCAAAACTTATACTGGGAGTCCAGATATGTTATAACTCATCATCTTGATATATCATTGGAGGAAAAACACAAAAGTTGCTACTTATAGTTCAAAAATCATAACCATCACTGAAAGGTTGTAAAAGCATGCAACATAAAACTTTGACAAAAATGATGCTAGTTTTAGAAGATCATTGTATTTATCTTTTTATTCTGGAACTCCTTCCGGTAGCCACATTGGCTAGCATGTCTAAGTTTATCTTTTCCATTTCTTCTCTGAAAGGGTGTAACTATGCCTTCAATTTTATGATTTTAGCTTGGTGGGTTTTATTATGCTTTTATACATTCTTGAGTTGCCTGTGAAGGGGAAAAAACCTCTTAGCCATGAACCTTCCTTATCAATTGTCTCTCCATACATGTCCAAAATATCCTTAAGCTTTATCCTGGAACCCAAATCTTCCTTCTTCAACTTGTCAATTTCAACTCTTGCTTCTTTGAGTTGCCTCTTGAGCCTTTTGAAGGTAGGGTTGCTTTCATGCTCAGGAGTGGTGATGTCAATAACTTATATGGGATTCTTAGAAGACTGAGATTTTCCTTTTTGCTGGGATGAAGTTTCTGTTGTATCATCCTTCATGAGGACATGATGCTTGGTTTCTTCTCTAGTAAAAGGTACTTTAGGTTTGACTTTGTCTGCAACAATGGGTGGAGAAAAAACAAGCTTTTTTCCTTTCAAGCCTATTGGTTTGCTTGAAGGAATATCCATGGGAGTAGGATCTTCCATAGGTGAAATTTCTCTATCTAGAGGTTGTGAAGGACCACATGCTTCTGCTTCATCAGTAGCCCTAACAGATTTATCACTCCTAGTCACTCTCTTCTTTTTCCTAGACTCTGAATGCACAGTCCTCTCAAAAGGGTTAGGAGTTTGTCTTATGGACCATGGAGTAGGAGAAATATCTAACTGAAAGTGTAATGAAGTTAGAAAAGTTTCTCAATCATTGTTATTTTTCCTTAACTCCTCTATTACTAACATCTTGATAAGACCAGAGTGAAAGACACTAGTATCTACCTACTTTGACTTAGTCTGAACTATGTATGACATCTTACCAATACTCTTGAACAGATAGAATGGCGGGTTCATGGATTATTTTCCTATGAAGTGTGACAATAATCTGATGTGTTATTGGTATACCATATTGAACCTCTCTTCACATGTGAAGTATCTCTAGATGACCCTGAGAATCTTGTCAAAACATTCAAGCATGTGACTTCTAGGTAATCCTTTAGACAAGTTGTCTTCTTGATATTCTAGCTTAAGGAATTCTTTTGAGAAGGAAGAGTTTAATGACATAGATTTGAACCATTTATCCCCATAGTTAGGTATTTTTGTTGCAATAGATATTGTCAAGGAATAAACTCCTCTGTCAACCTTTGAACAACATGCATATCATCAAGGAATACCTGATACACCTTGGTTTGATGTTGGTGCTTTGTGAACCTGATCTGGTCTATTTGAGAGGCATCCAAACATGAACAGCCTCCTTCGGTTAATTCAAAGCGCCAAGTTCAAATTCCAATAACGTGCTTCAAGGAAAATGTTAGAGTTTTTTGTGACATAATCCTTGAAAATCCAATTAGATGAAAGCGTTGAAAACCAAAAAAATCCCCTTGACATCTTTCCAAGTTGAAATAATGAAAGATAAGTTAATGAGGTACTCATAAGTACGATGTGAAATTTTAGGTGAGTTTGTAGCAAATACACATGACCTTTGACCTGACATCTAAACGGTTGGAAAGTGACAAAAAGAAAACTTGTGTACAACTTGGAGGCAGGACATGTCATGGTGATGATGTTTAAAACCAAGAGTGTGACTCATAAGGACCATTATCCTTATCATGATGAATAATATCATGAAATAAAGGCTCTATACCAAAGCTAAAACAATATTTTTCTTTAAAAAACCAAAAAAATGAGTTATGGCATGAAAAATAACCCAAAACATAAGACTTAAAAAACCCTATGACTCAAAATAAAACAAAACCAAGGTATTTTGACCCCTTAAAGATTTTATGTGCTAAAAAAATATATCCTAACTTTATAAAGTAGGGACAAGGGAGTCCCTTGGGTGCCATGTTTCTTAAAGGACACATGCATATATATATTTGGGGATAGAGTGTAATTCCCCATGTTTTGTCTATTATCCATTTATCACTCATACCATTCACTCATCCATGATACCATCGGTACTAGTACCTAGTATCATTGCAGGTTGAAGGGGTGAGTTGTCAACACCATGTGTTGAAGAGGCGGGTTGTCATGCCCATATGTCAAAGAATCGGGTTGTCAAGCCTATAAGTAGTTTTCTCTAGGTGAGAAACTACTCAGAATTGTTCCTTGGTGCATTGGAAATAGATACAATCTTTGAGACTTCCTATCTGTCCTATTATTGAATCCCCGAAAGGGAAGTGGGGTAGTCGAGGGACCATTGAGTAGAGAAGGGGAACACTTCCTTGGGTGGGACACGCATGTGGGGAATGAGAGATTGTAGGCTAGTTGCAACATTTGGGCACCTTGGACTAAGAGATTCTACAAATTATCAGACCTTAGACTGGCTTAGGACTCCCTTTGCCCTAGTAGAGTTTATCCCTAGCTCGAGGGTGACCCAGTGTTGAGATTATGAGCATAGTGGTCTATGGATGGGAGGAACATGGAAGGTATGCATGCAATTGGTGTTTATTTCATGAGATAAGTGTCTTTCATGTTCTTATTTTATTTACTATGTGTATAATTATGGGTCTTATATGTTATGGAATCTCTGTAATAATTGTGTTTTTAAATTATTATTGCTATTCCGCTTAACTTTGTACATATGCAAAACATATCAGTAAATTTAATGGTATCAGAATTCGGAATTTCGATGTGGCATTTCCTAGCAGGGAGCTTGGGATGTTACATCCTTCCATCATGAATAGCCTTCCTTTCATACTTCCATGGCCTTCCTAACAGAATATGGCAGACATCCATGGGAATTATATCACATAACACTTCATCCTTATAAATACCGATTTGAAATTCCACCTTACACTACTCATTCAATAAGATTTGATGTCCTTTCTATAACCATGACACTATTTAGGGAGTGGGATGTTCCATCCTTTTCGATCCCATCTTCTCTACCTTCTCTGTGGAAACCAAATTATCCATACTTCCACTATCAATGACAACTTTGCAACACTTCCCCTTTGAATTACATACAATTCTAAACTAATTTTTTCTTTGTGTTGGCTCACTTGTCTCTTTCTATGACTTGACCAAGATCCCCTTCAACATTAAAAACTCCCCTACCTTAGGAGTTTCTTCCTTTTACACTGTATTAATTGTTTCTTCCCTGGCCTCTGCAACATTTTCACTTCTTTGGTTTGATGATTTATTTTCAGGACAGTCCCAATAAATGATTCTTATCTTGCCACAAGTGTAGCATCTAATTTCTCTTCCTCTACCTCTTCCTCTAGAGACAAATCTCCTGCCTCTGAAATCTCCTCCTCTTGATGGCTAATTGCTTGAGCTTGAGCTTCTCCCTTCAACTTTTGGAGTTTGAAATTTTCCTCCGCGATTGGACCTTCACCTCTTGTTGGACCTCTTCCTCTGGTTTTTTGACTCTTTTTTCTAGTTATCTTATCCTTTGATTTCAAAGCTACCTGATAATCATATTCTACAGTCCTCGGGGTCAGGAGATTTATTTCATCCTGGATATCATACCTTAAACCATTGGTGTACCTTGCAACTTTATCAACATCATTCTCCACACGACCTTCCATGATGTTTAACCTATAGAATTGTTTTGTATACTCTTTTACTGACATAGTTTTCTACCTCAGGTTATGCAATTTTATGAACAAGTTCAATTGATAATATTTGGGCATAAAATTGGCTTTAAATTTAGCTACCATCCTGTCCCAATTCCTAATTTTTTTCTTTCCTTTCTTCCTTCTGTCAGCCTATAGTTCATCCCACCATAAGGTTCCATGTCCTTCATCCTGGTCACAAAATTCATAACCTTCTTTTCATCATGTATGTCCTCATAGTTGAAATATTTGTCCATTGCATTGATCCAATCAAGCAATTCCTCGACATTCAGTTCCCCCTCATACATTGGGACCTTCATTTTTGGCCTAGCTCCAACCTTTGTAACAATCCTCAACAACTGCTCTTCAATTGTTTCACCTCATGGTTCTTCTCCTTCTTCTTCAGAGCTAGTGGCTTCGTCTTAACTAACATCACCTATGTTAGATTCTTGTCACTGAGCTACTTCCATGGATTCCATTTGAGTTTGGACTCTCCTCAATTCATTTTGTAGCTCTGTTACTACCATATTTGTAGGCATACCTCTTTTGGGAGGCATGGCTATTGAAGAAAATTTTCTTTACAGCTATGATACCACAACTGATGTCCTTATGACTTCAAATCCATAGTACAGAGATAACAAATTGATCTTTGTTGGTGAATTTCTCTCTTTGTGGCCTCAGATTGGCTCTCTGTGCTTCTATGTTTGCGCAAATGCAATTAGGCATTAAGCCCCTTCTCGACTATATGACCTGACACCAAGTACACACACTAATCTCCTTTACTAGTTTCGTTTTATTTATGGTGTTAACCCGCGAGCGATTTCCACTGCAAAATATCCTTTCAGTCGTTGATTTGTCCTTTAAATGGTTGGATAGATCACTTCCATGTGGTCAGAGTGTTAGTTCAGAGTGAACAAATCTTAAAGGATCTGACAACATACTTTGAACCCCCTTTAATCGTGATCGTTGGTTATAAGATCCGACAAATGGTCAGATCTGCATCTCAAAGTATGGGCGAATACCCTCTACTAGTTGTTAATCACTTGCTAGATGGACGACAGATATCTCTCCTTGGACTATTTCAACTTTCATTCTCATTCGTTGGTCATCACTCAGAAGGACAATCTAGATCTTGTCTTACAATTTGGTCTTCAAAGTAGGTTTGGAAGCATAGTCTAGAAAACTCCAAAACTACTTCCCCAATGGATGACAAGGATTCTCTTTCAGAGTTAGTTTGATCATCTGATCTCCACCATAGATATCTCTTTCTCTGATGAATGGTCTTGATTCATTGTTGGAGTACCGTATTCAGAGTTAAATGAGTAATGAAGCTCTGAAATGTCACTCTGATGAACGGTCTATATTACTCCCCTGATCTCCCAATGAACGACTCATATCTATCCTATGCAAAACAAAGCTCTGAGGGGATATTCCTCGATTATTTTCTTCGATACCTTTACACCAAACTATTGGAACAGGCTCCAAAATGAAAACTCTAATGAACAATAGATATCTCATGAGGATATACTCCAATAGACAACTACATCTTCCTCTCGTAGTCTTGGCGTCAGAGTTGAATTTGGACCAGGACTCCGATATAAGGACTCTAAAACACATACAACCTCTTCTTTTTGGGATCTGATGGATGATTAAATAGAACCATTGATATGGTAGTGCTTCGCTCCTAGATTTAATCACAACCATTGAATTCTAAACTCTTGAAGCATGCAAAACACTATGAATTTGTCTCTAATTCTTTGATTGATCCCTATAATCACAATCACCTGCAATTATGATCATCAAATGACAACATAAAACTTGACTATCACACACATGGAGAACATAAATTCATGAACACATCTTTATTTCAATGATCAAATGAACGAAATATAGCAAGGGGGCTCTTTTCCTTCGAGGTCTTTCAGACCTTTGCAAACCACACAATATCACCACTCTGCACACATGCTAGCCTCTCCTAATACAACAATAATCAAATAGAAGCTTAGAGCTCTCTGGTAGCTCACAAAAAAATATTGAGCTATCCAAAACCAATTCCAAATCTCAAATTTTGTTCTTAACTATCAACAATAAAATCAATAATAATCTAAACTATCAAACAAAAGATATCTCCTAAAATGTCTGCTAAAAATATCTAAATATTAGAAGGTAAACAAAAGATTAAGAAACCCACTCCCTTGGTAAATGTTTTATGACCATTAGAGTCAATCTCAAAATTCCACTTGGATCCTGCATCGAAAAAGGTCCCATAAGTATACCTTGAAATATATGAACTCTTACTAAATCATAAGTTTCATATTAAATGTTAACTTACAAACTTTTGACATTAACCTAAAAATTATAATAACAATCAATAAAATTTAAACCTAAATCTTACCCTAATTACCAATTCCCCTCAATTTGTTATATATATATGACTCACTATCATGGCAATTCCAACCAAAATGATTACAAAGAAAAGCCCAAAGTTTGTTGACATTTAATTATATAGTTGTTTTAACTTTAGATTTATTTAATATATATGAAAAGGGAAAATAGGGTTGTTTTGGGGATTTTGACACATTTATCTATTTTATAAAGGGAGTTGGCCCCGAAGTCTTGCAGGGAAAGGAATGTTAGAAGGTTAATCATTGAAGTGAGCTTGTAACAAGGTAATGGTTTTGATTAGCAGGGAGGAAAGCCACTTTTCACTTATAATTTTACATTTATTTAATAAATATAAAAAGGGATTAAGAAAAGGTTTAGATTAATTTTTTATTAGCTTGAAGGGAAGTCAGTTTTTTATTTTTATTTTTATATTTATTTAATAAATATGAAAAAGGATTAAGAAAAAGTTTCAGTTTTTTTATATTTTAAAATTTAAAATTATATTTTAAAATTTAAAATTTAAATATTTTAATATTATTTTTTTAAGTTTTTAAAATTAAAAATAAAAAATTTAGTTTTTTCTTCTTATTATTATTATTATTTATATATATATATATATATATATATATATA
>ML779248.1:39528-64528 GCA_009831015.1 Picea engelmannii | reverse complement strand
GTTCTGTTCATAAATAGAGTATTTTTCGTGTAGAAGAGAAATACCCCTAATTGCCTTAGGAAAATTGTGTCCTTCATACTTTCCTAGATGTCAAGAGAATGTTTCCTAGATGTCAAGAGAATGTTTGTTTAGTTTATAATTTTTAAGGTTTACCCTTTAAAAATTGGTTATCTTGTTTTAGAGATTGTGGACAGGTTGAAACATTTTAAAATATTTTAATTTGGAATTGTAAGGATGTTTAAAGTATTAAAATTGTGTTTGAAATACATAACATCATCTATGCTTTCATAAAAAAAAATTGAAAAATTATTATTATTATTATTTTTAATTATGTAAATTCCATTAATTGTATATCAATTTTTTTTACCCTATGTTGTGTAAAACCTTAAATGTTCTTTTTCTTTTAACAATTTTTTCACTGAATTAAATATTCAATTTTGAAATTAAAAACTTTTTAGGTATAAAGAGAACAATTTATACAATTTTTTTTAAGATCTGTTGTGTAAAACCTTAAATGTTCCTTTTTGAGGACAATTTTTTCATAAATATTTAATTTTGAAATTAAAAACTCTTTAGGTATAAAGAGAACAATTTTTCATTAAATTAAATATTTAATTCGGAAATTGAAATCTTTTGTGTATAAAGATGTAAAATGTGAGTGGAAGCAGTTTGACTTAAAAAAATTACTTTCATGTTTTAATCAGATTTCCAAAATAATGTCAATCAAAATTTAAAAATATCATATATATATATATATATATAAAAACACACACATTGCATCTTTGACAAACGACCAAAAGACATTGTAGTCACAAGCGGTCTGTACTTTTAATAATAAGGACAGAGAGTGAGTGAACAATAGCCCATCTTAATCCATGGCACCTCAATGTGTCATGCTTCCATTATTCAAGTAATGATTGTATAACCCAAATCCACTTCAGCAAGCCACAATTCCCTCACAGCCATGGCGGCCTCAGTTTCCTCTCCAGTGGACATGACAATCATCACAGCCATATAATTTTGTTTTAAGGAATGGCAATCATCACAGGCATATAATTTTGTTTTGAGGAATGACAATCATCACACGGGACTATTCATTACTTAATTTCTTTAGCAAATTCTCACTGTTTACACGTGAAGCAATTAGGCATTTGTTTATGGAGGATAGACCTCTGACATAAAGCAAAGTTTTCTCGTTTTTATCAAAGGCTTTGTTATAGATTATAATCACATTTTTTCTTGAATTTGGAATGGCTTGGTATCTACACTAAAAAAAAATTAAAATTTGGACTCACTTTGTCCTATTTACACTACATACACTATTTATGAGAGTAAGTTATTTATGATTTACAGGTAAGAACATTTACACTACATACAGGTAAGAACATTTACACTACATACACTATTTATGAGAGTAAGTTATTTATGATTTACAGGTAAGAACATTGATTTAGAGGCTCTGCAGTTTAAATATTATTAGGTTTGATTTATTTTAACTTGAGATTTATCAAGCACCCAAAAGCTATTAAGTCGTTGAGATATAAAAAAACTTTTCATAATTTAATATGTATGTAAACACAGAAAAAGAAGTAACAATGTTTATATGTAAGTATCATATCTGTAATATTTGTATTTATGTGTAATCTTGGATTTCTCTAGATAGCAATATTTATAATAAATGTACATCTTCAATCTCTTTTTTGGGTATATACAAAGATGTTTTATTTTTTTGTTTTATTTATGTTTGATTACTATACAGTGTTACCATTATTTGTTATCAATATTATATATGTTTTTAAGTTAATATGTAAGCATTATCCAAGTTACAAACATAACAACATCTAGATTATATTGGATTGTAAATGAGTTTTATTACTCTCGATGACAACAACCACTTAATGTAATTTAAATCCACATTAAGATGAACAATATAGATGAACTTTATACATCTTTCCTAATAACCACTACCTTTACCAATACAATATGAATGAACTACCTAAAATTTATTCTTTGGATGAACTACCTACAATATGGATGGATTTTTATTTTTCTTATTTAAAAAACTTGTGTAAAGAACCTCCCATTTTGTTACGACAACAAGCCTCACATAAGTGTAATTTTTTTTTTTTTTTGTGTGTGTAGAAGGGTAATAAAGACATTATACTCAACGTCGCAACACGACAACGAACATGACGCATGCAACTCATGCGACAACAACATAACGACCTAAGAAGCACATCAAGCATCTCGAAGCAATGGACGACAATCAACTGACGAAGAATAAGAATGACTACCTGCCCGTCCTACCTTGCAATGGTTAGGACCTCCAGGACACATAAGCAATGCTCAAGCCCAGGTTCCCATCGATTTTGACCATTTAAGGTCTCAGGGCTGGCAACTGTTCTGAGGAACAAGGAGGTGTCTACATCCCACCCGACACAAGCAGACCAAGCCTACTAAGCTAAGGACAATCATCCTAACAACCTAACGCACCCAAATTTAATCACACAAGTATCTAGAACCCTTCAGCGAGCAACCAAGCGCATTAAAAGTTTACAACCAAGTACAAACATTAAGTAATGAACAACAACACCCTCAACGGGCAGCGCCAGCCAAAAACGACTTCGCCGATATCCCCAAACAATCGTCGAGTCAAGCTAGTCAATAATTACAGTCTATTTTAATCATCTATTACGAGCCCAACCTCGCATGTCTAAAGTGCAATATGGCATCCAGGTACAATCTAAATTAGTCTTAAATCCAACCCATTTGCGCAATTTTAAATTACAAAATGTCATCAAGATACCATTTAATTCAACGTTAAATGGACATCACTAAGCAAGTCTGAACTTCGACTTCGGCTAATAATTTAAAGATATAATTAATCATTAATTTAATCTAACTAGATTGTTTAAAATATAATTTAGCCATTAATTATAATTATAAGTGTTGTTGATTGTGTGATTATCATGGACAAAAAAAAATATTTATTTTTAAATTATTAAAGATATTTGATGCCCATAACAATAAAAAAAAATTATTTCCTATGTTTCGAGTGGAACAAGCTCACATAATTTTATGCCTATGTTATGTGCGTTGTTATCACCATAAGTTTTTCCAATTGCACTCTATATTTTACGATTCCCATTATACAAATTATGCTAATGAGGTAAGGCACTCAGATATTGCACATCGTGATTCCCATAATCTCTTTTATCACGCTATGCCTTCATGATTTCCTCTATAGAAATTCTAATGTTTCTACCCACTACCAAAAAAAAGTCTCTCAGTGCTATCGCCATAATATCAACATGATTTATGCTTTTATATTATTTCCTTTATAGAAAGCCAATTGAATCAAGGCACTTACAAATTATCTTTCCTCAACAATTATGGTAAACTGTATGATAATATATAATGAAAAATATAAACTTATTAATATATCTCTGTGTACGTTGAAACGAGGGCATGCCATATCCATAGTAATGTATCGGCATCAATTGCTACTATAATCCCAGTCAGGGGAGAGGAAGCCCTAACATTATTCATAAATTATTAAACAGTCAGATGGTATTGTGATAACTTTGATAACAGGAAATGTCCTTACATGGGAAAGACCATATACAGTAGTCTTCAATTGTAGGTAACAAAGACAGAACTGCAAATTTTGAAGAAAGGTTGGAATTTTGTCTTCTGTATTCTTAGATGTTGGGTTGCATCAAAATTTCTAAAGAAATCTCTTCTTGATTATGAATTTTAGTGACAAAGTTATCCCATGAAAGGCTTCCATTAATAAATCCATGTTTTTTGGCCCAACTAGGTATATACAATAATCCATGTTTGTATTGTATCATAGTTGATGATTGAGAATAGAGCTTTGCAGGTTTTGACACAATCAAATATTGTTGTAGTGTCCCATGATTTCATCATTCCACCCTAGAAGTCAATATCTAAAATAAAATCTTAACGACCACAAAATGCATCCAATCATTAAAGATCTTATTCAAAGAGATGCTAATAAAACAACATATATTTAACATATATTCAAAAGAGATGCTAATAAAAGAACATATGCAATAGTGAATTATTTTCTTTATTTCTTGAAACAGCTCGGCTAGCATGTAATGCTCTCTACTAGCCAGGACTGCTAATTTCTAATATTCCTTTGAACTCGCAACCATTGTCAGAGAAAAAGAAACGGATTAACTGATCATAAAATTCTACAATCAGAATCTCGCAGGCAATCCAGGAAGGTTTCATAGGGGTTTTAGGAGTAAAAAGGAGCACGCATCCAGGAGAAAGTCTCGTTGAGTTCGCCAGGCATGATTTTATGGTCAGACAAAGGCTTCGTCCAGGTGATACGCTCAACTTTCGTAGGGGAGATATTATTACAGCCATTACACCAATACAATCGCGGAGGAAAAATAATACGGCCATTACATAAATACCATATTGCAGAGTTAATATTACAACAACCATTACATAAATACGATTTTGCAAAGGAAGGGATTATATAGCCATCACATAAAACAATTCCGCCAAAGTAAATACAACGATTACCTAAATACGATTTTGCAGAGGAATGTTTACACAGCCATTCATAAAACAAATCGCAGAGGTACAGGTATAAACAACCATTACAATCCCCTTTAGTTGGTAAAGTTTCATGGTAAACTACAGTAAACATGAGTCACTAATAAATGTCAACTTGGGCATTCAGCAGGAAGACGCGGTCTATAATATGAACATCCACCAATACGCAGGAAGGAAGGAAAACGTTACCATCTACAGTGAAAATGCCATGACCAGTGCAAGGTAAAATTGTCATTAAACGTGATAGAAACGCAGAGCTAAAGGAGCTTCGCCATCAATCAAATTCAAGGTCATTTAATACGCATCAAAGACCAAACCAACAATCAGCCAAGGACAATAACAAAGTAGACGGCTAACGGGTTCATCCTTCGCTCATCATCCTTCCACAGAAAAGCAGGGCGTTGAGATCCATAGGTCTTTTAACGCTAAGGCGACGACCGTAGATCAGGCTCCTGGCCGACTTCTCAAGCAAGAACTGAGGAGATAAGGACAAAATACAAACAACCATTAAGGACACAATCAATCACAGGCAGGTGGTCAAGACATGTGGAAAGACGAAGGCCATAGGAGACAACAACCATTGAGTTAGGCTAAGAAAAGTTTCATTCGTCATTTTTTGAAACATCAGTGACTTCTCCATTAAATAAGCAGATCCAAGCATAAGTCCTAATATATTCTACCATACAAAATGAAAGGAGCGTATCGTTTCCTAATCGCCCACTCTGTATGACGTATGCACGCTCCGTGTAACTCTCGCTTGCCGACCGATGAGACTTCATTGGTACCTCCCGACCAATGCTAGGGGTACTCTTCTTCCCCCTTAGCCCCCTGTGCCACAAAGGGGCCACACACACTATCCAAAGATTCTGACTAGATCCTAGCTCACCTCGCAAGGCCGAGCTACCACTCCTCTCCGAACTAGGTATCCCAACTCCCAAAAGTAAATCAGTCAAAAAGATATTTCTGCAGTGTAACAATATGAAAACATAAGCTCCTCCTTCATCCTTCTCCTTCCTTCATTATATAGAGTTTTGAACTTCCTCTCTTTCCTAAAATCTTATTTAATTAAAGTTTTAAAAATAAACTCCTAAAACTTCTTCTTCGTACAAGTGTCACCCATCCCCTTCATTCCTCCATTATTTAATTTCTTTAATTAATTAATTATCTTATGTCCCTCAACCACCTAGAGTTACTCCTAGAATCACTCCTAGGTGTCCCCAAATTCCCTTACAGTTTTTAAAGGCTTTCCCTATTATGAAATTGCTAATTCAGTTTAAAATTAGAAAACTCTTAAATAGTAGATTCTTTACGCTTTTTCCTTTAAGTTCCCCTTTTCCCCTTTTTATGTTACCTCTTTTCCCTAGTTTCCTAATTTTTTATTTTCCCTCTTTCCCCTTTTAATTAGAACTCAAAAAGGAAGGTGTGGATTTTAACCCCTTTTCCCTTTTATCATTTAATTAGTATATTTTAAATTATCAAAAAGATAAAACAATTAACTCCCCTTTTTATATTTTATAACAACAGATTTTTTTTTAATAAATTAAATTTCTTACTCCCTTCATGTTAGAAGATTTAACGAAGATCATAATTATTATTTAAGTTGTTTTTATTTTTATTATTATTAGTTTTATTTTTTTTATAGAAGATAAAATTTTACCACTTGCATAATTTAGACTTAGACCTTAGATTTCATACTAGGAGACATTTAATTAGGAAATTGTTTTAAAAATACTTAACACATTAATCGTCCTAAGGCCATCTAGGTTCATTCCTCTATCATCAACAACGCGACGTGCCCTTCAGGATGCACAAGGTGCTCCAAGGGTGTCACTCGCCTCAACTCTTCCCTTGCACGATGTGCCCTTCAGGACGCACTACGTGCTCCAAGGGTGCCACTCGCCACTCTCCATTTTTCTTGCACAACATGTCCTTCAGGATGCACCATGTGCTCCAAGGGTGCCACTCGCCTCTTGACTGACTTGGTAGACATCAATAACCCCTGGAGTCAATACTTCGCCAGGTGACTTTGTGGGAGACTAAGGGCCTCTAAGGAATAAGGCCCTCGCCTTATTGCGCACCCCTTAGAATCATCGTGAGCGACTGTCGCAGTCTGCCCTCAAGACATTGTGGGTCCTCTCGAATTGGGTAATTGTTAAGATACAGTTCGAGCCACGATGGGAGTGCTAGTAGGTTGTGGCAAGGCTGTTGACCACACCTCTCCCTCAACATCTCTGGTAGTTGTGAGTGACCCATTTACTCCATATGTGAGTCTGGTCGGCAAGCTATCATCAACCTGCATCATCAACAAATCATGTAAGAATATATCCATACCATATCATCTAATCAGATGCACTAATATCATAGAAAAAACAATCAAACCCTAATGGTACACTCCCTGACTCGATCCAAAGTCCAAGGGGTTCCATCAATGCCTCTGCATCCTCGAGGTCCAAAATCCTGCACACTCAGTAAACCGAGTCAATAGCACCTGTCTATGTCAATGCAGTAAAACAACATGTCATCAACCCATAACACCTCATAATCAAAATCAAAAGTTTTAATAGCATAATAATCCGGATCACTTGCGAGCAAGTGTCCTCAAAGAATAAGTTCGCTCAGTGCACTAGAGCGGGATGTTACATACACTCCCTCTGGGTCTAAACTTCGTCCCAAAGTTTCACAGTATATATGCCGAAATAAAGTGTATCACAGTATCATATGTCTATCTATCAGAAAAAAATGGAAACTGCTGGCACATATCATATGCGTCCTCCCATGTCGTCGAGTGCAGACTATAATTGTCCCACTGGTCCTTGACCTTCTCTATCGTTCGACGTCGTAGTTGTCGAACACGATGATCCAAGATGCGGACCTTCTCACCCGTGAGTGCCCCCTCGTCCGATACCTGCAAGGAACTCATGTCAATAACATGTGTAGGATCACTAATATAATGTCTCAAAATAGATACATGAAAACCATCGTGCATACGCCTCAAAGAATCCAGCAAGGCTAGTCAATAGGCCACGGGCCCCTTTCTCTCCACAATCTCGAAAGGTCCCATGAACCTAGGAGAGATGTTAGAAGTCAATATCTAAAATAAAATCTTAACGACCACAAAATGCATCCAATCATTAAAGATCTTATTCAAAGAGATGCTAATAAAACAACATATATTTAACATATATTCAAAAGATATGCTAATAAAAGAACATATGCAATAGTGAATTATTTTCTTTATTTCTTGAAACAGCTCGGCTAGCATGTAATGGTCTCTACTAGCTAGGACTGTTAATTTCTAATATTCCTTTGAACTTGCAACCATTGTCAGAGAAAAAGAAACGGATTAACTGATCATAAAATTCTACAATCAGAATCTCGCAGGCAATCCAGGAAGGTTTCATAGGGGTTTTAGGAGTAAAAAGGAGCACGCATCCAAGAGAAAGTCTCGTTGAGTTCGCCAGGCATGATTTTACGGTCAAACAAAGGCTCCGTCCAGGTGATACGCTCAACTTTCATAGGGGAGATATTATTACAGCCATTACACCAATACAATCACGAAGGAAAAATAATACGGCCATTACATAAATACCATATTGCAGAGTTAATATTACAACAACCATTACGTAAATACGATTTTGCAGATGAAGGGATTATATAGCCATCACCTAAAACAGTTCCACCGAAGTAAATACAACGATTACCTAAATATGATTTTGCAGAGGAATGTTTACACAACCATTCATAAAACAAATCGCAGAGGTACAGGTATAAACAACCATTACAGTCCCCTTTAGTTGGTAAAGTTTCATGGTAAACTACAGTAAACATCAGTCACTAATAAATGTCAACTTGGGCATTCAGCAGGAAGACGCAGTCTATAATATGAACATCCACCAATACGCAGGAAGGAAGGAAAACGTTACCATCTATAGTGAAAATGCCATGACCAGTGCAGGGTAAAATTGTCATTAAACGTGATAGAAACGCAGAGCTAAAGGAGCTTCGCCATCAATCAAATTCAAGGTCATTTAATACACATCAAAGACCAAACCAACAATCAGCCAAGGACAATAACAAAGTAGACGGCTAACAGGTTCATCCTTCGCTCATCATCCTTGCATAGAAAAGCAGGGCGTTGAGATCCATAGATCTTTTAACGCTAAGGCGACGACCGTAGATCAGGCTCCTGGCCGACTTCTCAAGCGAGAACTGAGGAGCTAAGGACAAAATAAAAACAACCATTAAGGACACAATCAATCACAGGCAGGTGGTCAAGACATGTGGAAAGACGAAGGCCATAGGAGACAACAACCATTGAGTTAGGCTAAGAAAAGTTTCATTCGTCATTTTTTGAAACATCAGGGACTTCTCCATTAAATAAGCAGATCCAAGCATAAGTCCTAATATATTTTACCATACAAAATGAAAGGAGCGTATCGTTTCCTGATCGCCCACTCTGTATGACGTCTGCACGCTCCGTGTAACTCTCGCTTGTCGACCGATGAGACTTCATTGGTACCTCCCGACCAACGCTAGGGGTACTCTTCTTACCCCTTAGCCCCCCGTGCCACAAAGGGGCCACACACACTATCCAAAGATTATGACTAGCTCCTAGCTCGCCTCGCAAGGCTGAGCTACCACTCCTCTCCGAACTAGGTATCCCAACTCCCACAAATAAATCAGTCAAGAAGATATTTCTGCAGTGTAACGATATGCAAACATAAGCTCCTCCTTCATCCTTCTCCTTCCTTCATTATATAAAGTTTTGAACTTCCTCTCTTTCCTAAAATCTTATTTAATTAAAGTTTTAAAAATAAACTCCTAAAACTTCTTCTTCGTACAAGTGTCACCCATCCCCTTCATTCCTCCATTATTTAATTTCTTTAATTAATTAATTATCGTATGTCCCTCACCCACCTAGAGTTACTCCTAGAATCACTCCTAGGTGTCCCCAAATTCCCTTACAGTTTTTAAAGGCTTTCCCTATTATGAAATTGCTAATTCAGTTTAAAATTAGAAAGCTCTTAAATGGTAGATTCTTTACGCTTTTTCCTTTAAGTTCCCCTTTTTCCCTTTTTATGTTACCTCTTTTCCCTAGTTTCCTAATTTTTTATTTTCCCTCTTTCCCCTTTTAATTAGAACTCAAAAAGGCAGGTGTGGATTTTAACCCCTTTTCCCTTTTATCATTTAATTAGTATATTTTAAATTATCAAAAAGATAAAACAATTAACTCCCCTTTTTATATTTTATACCAACAGATTTTTTTTTTTAATAAATTAAATTTCTTACTCCCTTCATGTTAGAAGATTTAACGAAGATCATAATTATTATTTAAGTTGTTTTTATTTTTATTATTATTAGTTTTTTTTTTTTTTATAGAAGATAAAATTTTACCACTTGCATAATTTAGACTTAGACCTTAGATTTCGTACTAGGCCATGATGGGAGTGCTAGTATGTTGTGGCAAGGTTGTTGACCACACCTTTCCCTCAACATATCTGGTAGTTGTGAGTGACCCCTTTACTCCATATGTGAGTCTGGTCGACAAGCTATCGTCAGCCTGCATCATCAAAAAATCATGTAAGAATATATCCATACCATATCATCTAATCAGATGCGCTAATATCATAGAAAAAACAATCAAACCCTAATGGTACACTCCCTGACTCGATCCAAAGTCCAAGGGGTTCCATCTATGCCTCTGCATCCTCGAGGTCCAAAATCCTGCACACTCAGTAAACCGAGTCAATAGAACCTGTCTATGTCAATGCAGTAAAACAACATGTCATCAACCCATAACGCCTCATAATCAAAATTAAAATTTTTAATAGCATAATAATCTGGATCACTTGCGAGCAAGTGTCCTCAAAGAAAAAGTTCACTCAGTGCACTAGAGCGGGATGTTACATACACTCCCTCTGGGTCTAAACTTCGTACCAAAGTTTCACAGTATATATGCCGAAATAAAGTGTATCACAGTATCATATGTCTATCTATCAAACAAAAATGGAAACTGTTGGCGCATATCATATGCGTCCTCCCATGTCACCGAGTGCGGACTGTAATTGTCCCACTGGTCCTTGACCTTCTCTATCGTTCAACGTCGTAGTTGTCGAACACGATGATCCAAGATGCGGACTGTCTCACCCGTGAGTGCCCCCTCGTCCGATACCTACAAGGAACTCATGTCAATAATGTGTAGGATCACTAATATAATGTCTCAAAATAGATACATGAAAAGCATCGTGCATACGCCTCAAAGAATCCAGCAAGGCTAGTCAATAGGCCATGGGCCCCTTTCTCTCCATAATCTCGAAAGGTCCCATGAACCTAGGAGAGATTTTAGCTCCCTTCCCAAACTTGATCGAACTCTTATGCGGTTTAACCCACAAGAAGACTCAATCGTCGACCTCGTAACTACGGTTGATATGGTGCGCATCAGCATAACTCTTCTGTCGATCCTGTGCTTCTTTAATCCTTTGTCTTATTGTTTGCATTTGCTCTTCCATTTCTTGGATCGCTTCTGGTCCCACCAGGACCCTATCCTCAAGCCGATCCCAACTCAAAGGTGTTCAACACGGTCGCCCGTAAAGAAACTCGAAAGGCGTCATCTTAATGGTGCTCTGGTAACTGTTGTTGTAAGCGAATTCTACTAGTGGTAAGAATTCCTTCCAACGCTTTTGTTGGTCCATCACGTACATGCACAACTTGTCCTCCAAGGTCTGGTTTGTTCGTTCAGTCTTCCCGTCAATCTCTGGGTGATACGCAGTACTGAAGTTATGATGCAGGAGAATCTCAAGCAAGCCAGCGCGGAGATAAAGAACGATTGGAAAAGCGCCCAACACAAATTTTGAAAATATCTTGAATCATTAATGAGGCCACCAAGTGGAGGCACACTTGTCAAATGTAAACGGACCTTGAGCGATTTTCTCTCGTCCTTAGTAAGTAGAAGGCATTTATAGTAGTTAATGAAGGTAGATAGAATTGAATGTTAGATTAGACGGTTTTAGAGCGCAAGAGGGAAACAGGATATAGACACTCTCATTGTGTATTGTAACATTATTATGAAGTGTAGGAATGCAGAACCTGAGACAGAAGTTGATGATAGTGAAAGAATACACTGAAGAATTCTATAATATGAACATCAGGGCAGGTCATCAGGAGAGCGATGATGAAAAGGTTGCCAGATACATGAATGGTATGAGATACAACATTCAGGATGAGATGAGCATGGTAACCATCCGAACGGTGGAAGATGCTTATCAGATGGCTCTAAAAGCTTAAGAGAATCTGAGATGAAAGCAGGGTCAGAGAGGCCGAGGCAGAAGTCAGCCCAGAGGCAAATCAGTTTCCCAAGATAAGAACCAGAAACCCAAGGAGGACTGGAATAAACCTCAGACTCGAACTGAGAGAGGTGGAAGCTCACAACGAGGACAATATACTGAACAGAGAAGGCAGCATACTGAGCAGAGAGGAGATTATGCTGATAATAATACTTTTCCTCATACCAGAGGTAGAGGAAGGGGAAGAGGTGGAGTAATAACATTCTTCACATGTGGAAAGAATGGGCACAAGTCTTACGAGTGTCCAGATAAAAAGAAAGAGAATAGAGAGACTCACATCACCGAAGCACAGAGGCGAGATGTTGAGGCAGAAGATGTTGAAGGCGGAAGATCGTTGATGATGCGAAAAGTTCTTTTGACACCAGAGAAGGAGGTGGAGAGTTCAGTCCAAAGAAACAGAATTTTCCAGACTGCTTGCAAGACCAAGAACAGGGTATGCAAGGTCATTGTGGATAGTGGTAGCATAGATAATCTCGTTTCTACAGAGATGGTAGAAAAGCTGGAGCTGGAGACGATTGATCATCCAAGCCCATACAGAGTTTTGTGGCTACAAAAAGGACATCAGGTAACTGTCACTAAACAATGTTTAGTTGAATTTAAGATAGGAGGATATAATGATAAGATACTCTGTGATGTTATCCCTATGGATGTTTGTCATCTATTGTTGGGTAGACCGCGGAAATATGACAAGAATGTGATTCATGATGGGAGAATGAACACATACACCCTAGAGAAGAATGGGAGGACTCACATGTTGCTTCCAATCAAGGAGAAGGAGGTGAAACCGGATGTAAGCAACATTGTACTTCTCATGAGTGGGAAGGAAATTCTTACAGAGGTTAAGAAGAAGGGGGATCCACAGTTCATTGTGGTCAGGAAACCGAAAATTGTTTTGACCAGCACAAGAGTGGATGATTTACCAGAAGAAGTTCAAGAACTGCTGGAAGAGTTCCCTAACATAGTAGTGGACGAACTACCTCATTCGTTGCCACCAATCAGAAGTGTGAGTCATCATATTGATCTCATACTAGGATCCAGTTTGCCAAATAAATCCGCGTACAGATTGATGCCGCAGGAGAATGAAGAGGTCAAAAGACAAGTCCAGGAGTTGTTGGACAAAGGTTTGGTCAGAGAAAGCTTGAGTCTGTGTGTTGTTCCAACAATACTCAGTCTGAAGAAAGACAGAGGCTGGAGGATGTGTACTAACTCGAGGGCGATTAACAAGATAACCATCAGGTACAGATTTCCATTGCCAAGGATGGATGATCTTATGGATTGCTTGAGTGGAGCAAAATTCTTTTCAAAGATTGATTTGAAAAGCGATTACCATCAAATCCGCATGAGAGAAGGTGATGAATGGAAGACATCATTCAAAACAAATGAAGGGTTGTATGAATGGCTTGTTATGCCGTTTGTCTTAACAAATGTGTCGAGTACCTTCATGAGGTTGATGAAAGAAGTCCTGAGGGAGTTCATCGGAAAATTTGTTGTCGTATATCTGGATGACATATTGGTTTTCAGTAAAATAGTGGCAGAGCATCTGAAACATTTGGCTACAGTGATGCAGAGGCTACAGCAGGAGAAGCTATTGATAAACACAAAGAAATCCTCATTCATGAAGACAGAGCTCATTTACTTGGGATTTGTTATTTCAGCAGATGAGTTGAGGATGGATCCAGATAAGGTGGAGGTAATCAAGAATTGTCCATCACCAAAAAACATATTTGAGGTGAGAATTTTTCACGGATTGGCTAGTTTCTACTGGAAATTCATCAGGAATTTCAGTGGAATTAGTGCACCGATGATGGACATAGTGAAGAAGAGACATAAATATTTTCACTGGAAAGAAGAGGCTGAGAAGAGTTTTAATCTGTTGAAGAGGAAGATCACGGAAAAACCAATTCTGGTGTTGCCTGATTTCCAAAAGACATTTCAAGTGAAATGCGATGCAAGTGGATTTGCAATAGGGGCATTATTGAGTCAGGAAGACAGGCCAATAGCATACTTCAGCGAGAAGTTGAATGAAGCGAAGGTGAAACACTCCACGTATGATAAGGAGTTTTATGCTATTATACAGGCATTGAAGAAATGGAGGCATTACTTGATCCCGAAAGAGTTTGTCTTATACAGTGACAATCATGCACTGCAATTTGTGACTCAACAGGAGAAGTTGAATCAAAGACATGTCAAATGGGTTGAATACATGCAAAATTTTACTTTTGTAATTAAACGTATTTCTGGTACTGCTAACAAAGTTGTTGATGCTTTGAGCAGGAAGTGTTTGCTATTTCAGGAGTTCAGAGTCAAAACGTTGGGTTTTGATGATCTCAGGAACATGTACAGAAATGATCCAGATTTTAAAGAAGTGTATGAAGCAGCTGAGAATCCAATTCTCAGGGATAGAAGCAAATGGACAGAATACATGATCCAGGAAGGATTACTGTTCAAAGGTAATCAACTATGTATTCTGAAATGCTCCATGAGGGAGAATTTGTTGAAGGAGAAACACAGTGGAGGATTAGCAGGACACTTTGGTCACAACAAGACGTTCGCAAAGTTGAATGAGTCATATTTTTGGCCGGGAATGCGACCAGACGTCAAGAGATTCGTGGACAGATGCAGAATTTGCCAACATTCGAAGGGAAGGAGACAAAATGAATGGTTTTATCAACCATTTCCAATACCAGAGAGGCCGTGGGATGCAATCAGCATGGATTTCATATTGGGTTTGCCAAGAACACAAAGATATTTTGACTCAATCTTTGTGGTGGTGGATAGATTTTCCAAGATGGCACACTTCATTCCATGTCAGAAGACCAGTGACGCAACTCACATTGTGAATCTGTTTTTCAAAGAATTCATTCGACTTCACAGCTTACCAAGAAGCATAGTTTTGGATCGAGACACTAAGTTCATAGGACACTTTTGGAGGACGTTATGGAAGAAGCTGGAAACTAATTTTTCATTTAGTTCGGCTTATCATCCTCAGACAGATGGACAGATAGAAGTGGTAAATAGAAGTCTGGGAGACTTGCTGAGAAGCCTGGTTGAAGAACACCACAGCCAGTGGGACAACATATTACCACAAGCAGAGTTTGCTTATAACGACTTAGTTAACAGAAGCACAGGGAAAAGTCCATTTCAGATTGTCTATGGCATACAACCGAGAGGAATTTCTGAGCTGAGGGATTCAGAATAGATTGCGACTAGGAGTGCTAGTGCATAAGATTTCACAGAGGTGATGAAGGAACTTCACAGCCAGGTGAAGGAGCGATTGCAAAGTTCGAGCTAAGAATATAAGCGTAGAGAAGATCAACATAGGAGACAACTTCAATTTGAGGTTGGTGATTTGGGTCTGGCACATTTGAGAAAAGAAAGGTTCCCGAGAGGAACATATAATAAACTGAAGATGAAGAAAATCGTACCATGTAAGGTCTTGAAGAAATTTGGGGCAAATGCTTACGAGATTGAATTACCCGATGGGATCGAAATTTCTCTTATATTCAATATCTCAGATTTGTACCCATATACAGTTGAAGAAATGGGGACAGAAGATGAGAAGCCAGTGATCCAGTGGACAAAGAAGATGCCATTTGTAAAAAAGCCGCAGATGGAGCGCATACTGGACAAAAGAGTGAGCAAAAAGACCAGGTGAAAGCAATATTTTGAGTATTTGGCCAAGTGGAAGGGCCATCCAGTTGAAGATGCCAGCTAGGAGAGCAAAGCAGAGATCTAGAAGCATGGACAGACCGTGCACGAGCTCATGGACAAGAGCCCATGAAAATTTTCAGGCAAGGGAGTATGATGCAAGAGCATCTCAAGTGAGCCAGTGCAGAGATAAAGGACGGCTGGAAAAGCGCCCAGTACAAATTTTGAAAATATCTTGAATCATTAATGAGGCCACCAAGTGGAGGCACACTTGTAAAATGTAAATGGACCTTTAACGATTTGCTCTCGTCCTTAGTAAGTAGAAGGCATTTATAGTAGTTAATGAAGGTAGATAGAATTGAATGTTAGATTAGACAGTTTTAGAGCGCAAGAGGGAAATAGGATATAGACACCCTCATTGTGTATTGTAACATTATTATGAAGTGTAGGAAGAGCATAGAAAAAAAAGAGCAGAGAGTTGTGTGAAGACACCCATGTACATAGATTTGAATTAATAGAGAAAGCTTTGATTCAAATCCATGGCGTCGTGTTTGTTCTCTGTGTATGTATATTGAATGTTATGCTCATGGTTATTTGACTCTTTCTACTGTAAATTTGCTTTTATGCTATGTATGAATGATATCTTGTTGAATGTCTGAAATTTGAGAGAGAGTAGGGGGAATGAATTTCAATTGTTTCTCTAAATGAGCAAGGGTTCCTGCAAGGAGTGCAGTTGAATTGTCTGCAAGGAGTGTGTTGACAAAAGGTTCAAAGGTTTATCTCTGAAAGCTCAGACTAGATAGCTTTTGTTCTCATTCACTCGGAAGTGTAGTTGGGCACAAGAGCCATGCAAGGTGTGTGTAGGCTGAGTATAGTTTCAGGTTTGGTGACCTGGATGATTAGTTGAGAGACTGCTGCTGCAGGTGTGCGTAGAGTTGAAGGATTTCAATGCTTGGAAGTGTTTGAAGGTCTTCTGCAAGGAGTGTGAGCAGTAGTTTTCTGAAGGACTCGAAGTCGTGGGAAGTTCAGAAGGATTTGAACCTTTGAAGGGGTCGAAGGAAGGCAAGAGGCCGAGTACCTGGAATATTTGAAGGAAGGTGTAGCGACGTGGGATCCGCAGGAGGACAAGTTCCGCAGAGAGAGATACCTTGTTTAGTTTGTGCAGACGTCCTTGAGAGAGGAAAGAACAGACGTTCGGAGTTCTCTGTGGAGAATTCGTGAAGTCCCATGAGCCATAAAATCTCACGGAGGAGAAGGGAAGTTACGACGAGTATTCCCAAAGGTTCAAGCTCAGGAGCGGTAGAACCGTAGATCCAAGCCAACAAGGGTCGTTGGATTTACACGAGGATTTCTATATCGTGGTTTCGTAGGTTGAAGTCCCGAAATATTTGCAATGGGACTCATGAAATCACAAAACGTGAAGTCTCGAAGAGATAAAAGGATTGTGTGGGCCACAGAAGACAGCAGAGTGGATAGGTGGCGCACTCTCGACAAAGACGTAAATTTAGTTGACCGATTTAGGGCTTTCGTGGAGTGAAGTTATTAATTCCTTGCATTAGGATTCGCGATATTACAAAGTCAAAAGTCCTGACGGAGTAAAGGGGCGTTGAAAGGTCAACCTTACGGACGCATCGGCATTTCAGAAAATCGGGTTTCGAGAATCGCAGGAACAAGTGGCTTGACACCGCGACCGCCGAAATCGCGATAAGGAGAAGTCTGAAAGAGAAAGAGGAAAGGTCAACGTTGACTGTTTTTGGGTTTCAGAGATCTGTAGATAAGGCACTTGACCACCGGATTCGCGAAAGTGCGAAGTCCGATCTACCAAAGTACGAGGGGGAAATTCTTGAAGTTGATTGTGGGTGCAGATTTCCCAAAAGGGAAATAGAAGAGCCATCTCCGAAATCTCTTCGGGCCAGTGTAAGGGGAAAGATCCTCCGTACATAACCTTCCGACCTGTGGGTTGAGGAGGGTTGCGTCATCATCAAGTTAAGTTAGGTTCCCAAGGCCTCTTGGAAACTCGTCCAAAATCATCGAGTAAACACCAATCCTCGATCAGATATAATCCTCTTAGGCACGCCATGTAGCCTCACAATCTCACTGATGAAAACTCTCACTATATTAGGAGCCTGATACGTCGTGCACACATGGATAAAGTGAGCACTCTTCGTCATAGTGTCTACTACTACGAAAATCGAGTCATGTCTCCTTGCTGTCAGTGGCAATCCAACAATAAAATACATCGAAATAACCTCCCACTTCGATTCTGGAATAGCGTGTGGTTGTAGTAATCATGTTGGGTGTCTATGTTAAGCCTTTACCTGCTGACATTCTAGACATCTGGCCACATAGTTAACTATGTCTGCCTTCATTACCTTCCAGAAGAATAAGGGTTTAAGGTCTGCCCTCATCTTTGTGACTCCCGGGTGAGCCATGTAAACTGCTCTATGAGCCTCGCTCAGGATCAACATCCCCAACTCATCATTCGACGGTACGTAGATCCAATTTTTAAACCTCAATAATCCATCACTATCAAATGAAAATCCTTCAAATCGTGGTTTCATCATTGTGTTTTGTCCGAAAAAACCCTCAACTTCTTTGTACCAGTCATCATCATGCTGTAAAGTTAGAATCTTTTCATGTAGATTCATCTGAAGAGGCAACATCGAAAAGATGCGTGGTCTCCGACTCAATGCATCTGCCACATGGTTCATTGTTCCTTTTATGTAGGTAATCTCGAAGTCATACTCTCTAAGCAATTTCGACCAACACCGTTGTCGCACGTTCAGGTCTCTTTGCATAAAGATGTGTTGTATTCCACATTGGTCAATCTTTAGTTCAAATTTTCATCCAACAAGATAGTGTCTCCAAACCTTCAAGGCATATACGATGGCTAACAACTCCAAATCGTGCGTCGCATAGTTCTCCTCATGCCTTCTCAGTTTCCTCGAAATGTAAGCGATCACTCGTCCATCTTGCATCAATACTCTGCCTAAGCCTTCCTTGGATGTGTCAGTGCATACCAAGAAGTCTATGTCCATGTCAGGGGCCTTTAGTATCGGTGTTGTTGTCAACAATTCCTTGAGCCTCTGAAATGCTTCCGTGCATTTCTCGGTCCAAACAAACTTATTGTTCTTCTTCTACAACTCCGTGATCAGACTTGCTATCTTCGAAAATCCCTCGATGAACCGTCGATAGTATCCTGCTAAACCCATGAATCTACGCACTTCCGGGACATTCGTCAATGCAGGCCATCCCATGATAGCCTCGACCTTTGCTGGATCCACGACGATGCTTTCGTCAGAGATGACATGCCCTAAGTAGTGAATCTTTGATTGATAAAATTATCATTTGGACAACTTCACATACAATTTGTGCTCTCACAGACACTATAGTACCAAGCGCAAGTGCTCATCATGCTCCTCCATCATCCAAGAGTAGATCAAAATATCGTCAATGAATACTTGGACGAACTTGTCCAAGTGCTCGTGGAACACCCCATTCATCAAAATCATAAATACCCCTAGGGTGTTTGTCAGTCCAAACGGTAAAACAGTAAACTCGTAATGTCCAAACCTCATCTTAAAGGCGGTCTTAGGGACGTCATCCTCCTTGATCCGTAACTGGTGATACCCTAATCGCAAATCGATATTGGAGAACACTATCATGCCCTTCATTTGATCGAACAGATCATCAATTCTTGGAAACGGATACTGATTCTTGATCGTGACCTTGTTCAATTGACAATAGTCAATGCAGAGCCTCCACAACCCATCCTTCTTTCGTATGAAAATAACAGGTGCACCCCATGGTGACACACTAGGACGTATCAGTCCCAGGTCTAGTAACTCCTTCAGTTGCATTTTCAACTCTTGTAACTCCGGGGTTGTCATCCGATAAGGCGTTCTCACTATCGGTTCAGTCACTGGTTTTAGGTCTATGGTAAACTCCAATTCCCTCTCTGGCGACATCCTAGGTAACTCCTCCAGAAACACGTCCGCAAACTCTCTCACCACCGGAAGGTGTTCTAGACCTTCCGCTACTCCCTTCTCGTTTAATGCAAGGATCACATAAAGCTTTCACCCCTTGCGCATGCTCTTTCGAAGTTGCAAGGAAGAGATGAACCTCAGGGAAACTCCCTGGTTCCATCCTACAATCACCCATCTTTGTCCCTCGCCATCGACCAAGCTCAACCGTTTCGTCTTATAGTTGAGTATCGCCTCATGTGATTCCAACTAGCCCATACCAATCACGACATCATATGATCCTAGGATCGTGACGTATAGGTTGGCCCTTGTGACAAAATCTCCCAGGTTAAGGATGCATCCCATAACCTTTCCTCCAACCTTTTGTTTGGCTCCCGAAGCCATCTCTACGAAGATAAACTCATCATGTTCGACTATCTTTACCTTAATCCTTTTTAGCGTTGCACCAGAAATGAAACTCTCGGTGGCGCTGGGATCTATCAAAATACTAAGGGTCTGGTTAGCGACGGTACCTATCATCTCAAGCATAGTCGACTGGTGCTCTGCCTAGCGGTTATTCATCGCTGCATGAATCCGATGGGCCTTGCCCATATCTCCCACAGTAGTGGGTTCGGCTGATCCGGACGCTCTAGTCCTCTCCATTGGGCAATCGCGTTGGTAGTGTGGCTCCCCACACGTCCAACACCCCTTCTTCGGCCCAGTAGTCCTGGTACCCAAAGTAGAAGATGACGGCCCACCGGCCTGGAACCCTGGTCTGTTCTGCTGAACAGGCCTAAACTACTACTACTGCGAGTGACGATGTTGCTAATGTTGTGGTCCCTGATAAGGTATCCACTACTGAGGCATCGGTTTCCAGGGTGTAGTGAAAGTGGATCCCCTCTGGAAGCCACGATATCCTGGCGTATGTCTGGTTGGTGTCTGATGCTGTTGTGCTCCAGATGAAACTTGCCCTGCTGGTCTCGCTGGAGTCCTGGTCTGACCCCCGCTGATAAGCTCCTCCTCTACTATGAGGGCCTTCTGGATGGCATCATGCAAGGTTTGAGGCATCAGAATCCTAACCTTTGCATGTATGTTGTCGTTAAGGCCGACCACGAACCTATTGACCTTAAGTTTCTCAGTGTTAAGGTGTGGAGCATACCGGAGCAGCTCCATAAAACGGGCCTCGTATTTGGGCACCGTACGACCTCTTTGTCGTAAGGCATTGAACTCATTGAGATGACGCTCAATGAATTCCTCTAAAAGGTACCTCTCTTGGAACCATTCCTCGAACAGTTCCCCTGACACGTCTTCGACGACCATGTTCAGCTGCGGTAGGAGCGTCTTCCACCATAGAAGAGCGCTCATCTTTAGTTGAAAGACCGCCATGCGAACCTTCATGTTGGAGGTATAATAGCGAAGTGAAAAGCACATCTCCATGTTCTCCAACCATGCCTCAGCAACTGCGTCGTCCGGGACACCAAAGAACTGGGGAAATTTGACCTTCTTGAGTTCATGGTGAATGCTACTAGTACCGACCGGAGCGCGTGGTGGAAACTCAGCGGGTGTCGGCACCCTGGCCTCATCTCTGTCCAAATGGATGATTAGTGCCTCGAACATGCACTGAAAAGATCTCATCATTCCGACTACATCACCAACTGCTATCTTCTCCTGTCCGAGAACCTGCTTGTTTCCCTGGGGGTTAGACCCCTCAGGCGTGGATGCTACTGGAGGCGTCGCGCCTCCTCCCCTAGGACCCCATCATCTGCCTCCGCGATGTCCTCTAACCATGATTACCTGCATGAATACAAGTCAAATCAATTAGTAACATTATAATCAAATCATACCAACGAAATCCGTAGCGATCCCAAGTCATGAGTCGAACCCGCTCTGATACCATATGTAAAGAACCTCCCATTTTGTTATGACAACAAGTCTCACATAAGTGCAATTTGTTTTTTTGTGTGTGCATGTGTAGAAGGGTAATAAAGACATCATACTCAACGTTGCAACACGATGACGAACATGACGCATGCAACTCACGCAACAACAACATAACGACCTAAGAAGCACATCAAGCATCTGGAAGCAATGGACAACAATCAACCGACGAAGAATAAGAATGACTACCCACTCGTCCTACCCTGCAATGGTTAGGACCTCCAGGACACATAAGCAACGCTCAAGCCCAGGTTCCCATCGATTTTGACCATTTAAGGTCTCAAGGCTAGCGACTTTTCTGAGGAACAAGGAGGTGTCTACATCCCACCCGACACAAGCAGACCAAGCCTACTAAGCTAAGGATAATCATCCTAACAACCTAACGCACCCAAATTTAATCACACAAGTATCTATAACCCTTCAGTGAGAAACCAAGAGCATTAAAATTTTACAACCAAGTACAAACATTAAGTAATGAACAACAACACCCTCAGCAGGCAACGCTAGCCAAAAACGACTTCGCCGATATCCCCAAACAATCGTCGAGTCAAGCTAGTCAATAATTACAGTCTATTTTAATCATCTATTACGAGCCCAACCTTGCATGTCTAAAGTGCAATATGGCATCCAGGTACAATCTAAATTAGTCTTAAATCCAACCCATTTGCGCAATTTTAAATTACAAAATGTCATCAAGATACCATTTAACTCAACGTTAAATGGACATCACTAAACAAGTCTGAACTTCGACTTTCCCTAATAATTTAAAGATATAATTAATCATTAATTTAATCTAACTAGCTTGTCTAAATTATAATTTAGCCATTAATTATAATTGTAAGTGTTGTTGATCGTGTGATTATCACAGACAATTTTTTTTTTTTTTAAATAATTAGAGATATTTGATGCCTGTAACAGTAAAAAATAATTATTTCCTATGTTTCGAGTGGAACAGGCTCACATAATTTTATGCCTATGTTATGTGCGTTGTTATCACCATAAGTTTTTCCAATCGAACTCTATATTTTACGATTCCCATTATAGAAATTATGCTAATGAGGTAAGGCACTCAGATATTGCACATCGTGATTCCCATAACGTATTTTATCACACTATGCCTTCATGATTTCCTCTATAGAAATTCTAATGTTTCTGGCCACTACCAAAAAAACGTCTCTCAGTGATATCGCCATAATATCAACATGATTTATGCTTTTATATTATTTCCTTTATAGAAAGCCAATTGAATCAAGGCACTCACAAATTATCTTTCCTCAACAATTACGGTACACTGTATGATAATATATAATGAAAAATATAAACTTATTAATATATCTCTGTGTACGTTGAAACGAGGGCACGCCATATCCAAAGTAATGTATCGGCGTCGATTTCTACTATAATCCCAGTCAGGGGAGAGGAAGCCCTAAAATTATTCATAAATTATTAAACAGTCAGATGGTATTGTGATAACTTTGAAAACAGGAAATGTCCTTACATGGGAAAGACCATATATAGTAGTTTTCAATTGTAGGTAACAAAGACAGAACTGCAAATTTTGAAGAAAGGTTGGAATTTATGTCTTCTGTATTCTTAGATGTTGGGTTGCATCAAAATTTCTAAAGAAATCTCTTCTTGATTATGAATTTTAGTGACAAAGTTATCCCATGAAAGGCTTCCATTAATAAATCTATGTTTTCTGGCCCAACTAGGTATATACAATAATCCATGTTTGTATTGTATCATTGTTGATGGCTGAGAATAGAGCTTTGCAGGTTTTGACACAATCAAATATTGTTGTAGTGTCCCATGATTTCATCATTCCACCCTAGAAGTCAATATCTACAATAAAAGCTTAACGACCACAAAATGCATCCAATCTTTAAAGATCTTATTAAAAGAGATGCTAATAAAAAAACATATATTTAACATATATTCAAAAGAGATGCTAATAAAACAACATATGCGATAGTGAATTATTTTCTTTATTTCTTGAAATGGCTCGGGTAGCATGTAATTCTCTCTACTAGCCAGGACTTCTAATTTCTAATATTCCTCTGAACTCGCAACCATGGTCAGAGAAAAAGAAACGGATTAACTGATCATAAAATTCTACAATCAGAATCTCGCAGGCAATCCAGGAAGGTTTCATAGGGGTTTTAGGAGTAAAAAGGAGCACACATCCAGGAGAAAGTCTTGTTGAGTTCGCCCGGCATGATTTTACGGTCAGACAAAGGCTCCGTCCAGGTGATACGCTCAGCTATCATAGGGGACATATTATTATAACCATTACACCAATACAATCACAGAGGAAAAATAATACGGCCATTATATAAATACCATATCGCAAAGTTAATATTACAATAGCCATTACGTAAATACAATTTTGCAGAGGAAGGGATTATAAAACCATCACATAAAACAGTTCTGCCGAAGTAAATACAACGATTACCTAAATACGATTTTCTAGAGGAATGTTTACATAGCCATTCATAAAACAAATTGCAGAGGTACAGGTATAAATAACCATTACAGTCCCCTTTAGTTGGTAAAGTTTTGTGGTGAACTACAGTAAACATCAGTCACTAATAAATGTCAACTTGGGAATTCAGCAGGAAGACACAGTCTATAATACTAACATCCACCAATACACAGGAAGGAAGGAAAATGTTACCATCTACAGTGAAAATGCCATGACCAGTGCAGGGTAAAATTGTCATTAAACGTGATAGAAACGTAGAGCTAAAGAATCTTCACCATCAATCAAATTCAAGGTCATTTAATACGCATCAAGGAGAAAACCAACAATCATCCAAGGAAAACAACAGAGTAGACAACTAACAGGTTCATCCTTCGCTCATCATCCTCGCACAGAAAAGCAGGGTATTGAGATCCATAGGTCTTTTAACGCTAAGGTGACGACCGTAGATCAAGATCCTGGCCGATTTCTCAGGTGAGGACTGAGGAGCTAAGGATAAAAGGAAAACAACCATTAAGGACACAATCAATCATAACCAGGTGGTCAAGACATGCGGAAAGACGAAGGCCATAGGAGACAACAACCATTGAGCTAGGCTAAGAAAAGTTCCATTCGTCATTTTTTGAAACATCAGGGACTTCTCCATTAAATAAGTAGATCCAAGCATAAGTCCTAATATATTCTACCATACAAAATGAAAGGAGTGTACCATTGCCTAATCGCCCGCTCTGTATGACGTCTGCACGCTCCATGCAACTCCCGCTTGCCGACCGACGAGACTTCACTGGTACCTCTCAACCAACGCTAGGGGTACTCTTCTTCCCCCTTAGCCCCCCACGCAGAAAAGGGGCCACACACACTATCCAGATATTTCGACTAGCGCCCAGCTCGCCTCGCAAGGCCGAGCTACCACTCCTCTCCAAGATGGGTATCCCAACACCCACAAGTAAATCAGTTAAGAAGATATTTTTGCAGCGTAACAATACGCAAACATAAGATCATCCTTCATCCTTCTCCTTCCTTCATTATATAGAGTT
>ML779248.1:25158-39239 GCA_009831015.1 Picea engelmannii | reverse complement strand
CAAGTGTCACCCATCCCCTTCATTCCTCCATTATTTAATTTCTTTAATTAATTAATTATCTTATTTCCCTCACCCACCTAGAGTTACTCCTAGAATCACTCCTAGGTGTCCCCAAATTCCCTTACAGGTTTTAAAGGTTTTCCCTATTATGAAATTGTTAATTCAGTTTAAAATTAGAAAGCTCTTAAATGGTAGATTCTTTACTAAGTTGACTTTCTGCTTTTTCCCTTAAGTTCCCTTTTTCTCTTTTTATGTTACCTCTTTTCCCTAGTTTCCTAATTTTTTATTTTACCTCTTTCCCCTTTTAATTAGAACTCAAAAAGCCAGGTGTGGATTTTAACCCCTTTTCCCTTTTATCATTTAATTAGTATATTTTAAATTATCAAAAAGATAAAACAATTAATTCCCCTTTTTATATTTTATAACAACAGTTTTTTTTTTCTTTTTTTTTTTGAATAAATTAAATTTCTTACTCCCTTCATGTTAGAAGATTTAATGAAGATCATAATTATCATTTAAGTTGTTTTTATTTTTATTATTATTTTTTTTAATTTTTTTATAGAAGATAAGTTGTTACCACTTGCGTAATTTAGACTTAGACCTTAGATTTCGTACTAGGCAACATTTAATTAGGAAGTTGTTTTTAAAATACTTAACACATTAATCATCCTAAGGCCATCTAGGTTCATTCCTCTATCATCAACAACGCGATGTGCCCTTCAGGACGCACTAGGTGCTCCAAGGGTGCCACTCGCCTCGATTGTTCCCTTGCACGATGTGCCCTTCAGGACACACTACATGCTCCAAGGGTGCCACTCGCCACTCTCCATTTTTCTTGCGTGACGTGCCCTTCAGGATGCACCACATGCTCCAAGGGTGCCACTTGCCTCTTGACTAACTTGGTAGACATCAATAACCCCTGGAGTCAATACTCCGCCAGGTGAAATTTTGGGAGACTAAGGGCCTCTAAGGAGTAAGGCCCCCACCTTATTGCACACCCCTTAGAATCATCGTGAGCGACTGTCGCTGTCTACCCTCACGGCATCGTGGGTCCTCTCGAACTAGGTAATCATTAATCTACAGTTAGAGCCACGGCGGGAGTGTTAGTAGGTTGTGGCAGGGCTGCTAACCACACCTCTCCCTCAACATCTCTGGTAGTTGTGTGTGACCCCTTTACTCCATATGTGATTCTGGTTGGCAAGCTATCGTCAGCCTGCATCATCAACAAATCATGTCAGAATATATCCATACCATGTCATCTAATCAGATGCGCTAATATCATAGAAAAAACAATCAAGCCCCAATGGTACACTCCCTGACTCGATCCAGAGTCCAAGGGATTCCATCGATGCCTCTGCATCCTCGAGGTCCAAAATCCTGCACACTCAGTAAACCGAGTCAATAACACCTGTCTATGTCAATGCAATAAAACAACGTGTCATCAACCCATAACACCTCATAATCAAAATCAAAAGTTTTGATAGCATAATAATCTGGATCACTTGCGAGCAAGTGTCCTCAAAGAACAAGTTCACTTAGTGTGCCAGAGAGGGATGTTACAACTTGGGAAATAGAATACAATACAAGAAGAAAATTTATACAGTCAAAAACTTCCAAACTAGAAAGTGTTTTGAACACCATGTAATAAAAAGAGCTTAAAAGATTCTATTATACAATTAAAAAATATAGTCTTTAAAAGCAACAATAGAGAAGCAGAGTTATTAAATTGTACAAAGCAATAACTCATACACCTCCAAAAATTCTTCTAAAGGGAAATGGTTTTAACCTTGGCAACAATGAGCTAATAACTAGTCATCTAATCACTCATGATTAGAGTATAAGATAAAGGTATTGAATATATATATATATATATATATATATATATATATATATATATAATAAAAAATCGATTCAATTAAAAAAAAAAAAAAAACGTTTTTATTTTGATCATAGTTTTTTTTTCATGGTGGAATTATGCCCTCAAGGGGTTTTACCATTTCATAGTCAAACTATGTTCCCAAGGGGTTTTACCATTTTTGAATTGACCAAAAACATAAAAAAATGCTTAAAATATATTGGATTGATGGGAACTCTAACATCTTGTTTTTCTAGACTTCAACATTGATGACAAAAAATTGGGTGTTTTTAGTGTCAATTATAAAACAACCACAACCACCCTACATGCAATGAAAAAATTTTCAAACAGTCCATAGTCTTTTCAATGGAGCCCAAATGGGCTACAACTCATGCACCCTTTGTAAGGTACTCCTCCAAACACCTAGAAAAATACTCTCCCTAGATGCCTCCCTCAGAAGAGTAACATCGTGCATGTATTCTTCCAAGACAACATGTATATCTAATAATATTTTCCTTTCCTACTTCTCCCTCTTTCGCTTGAACCAAACAACCATTCTATCCCAACTCTTAAGAAACTTAAGTAACAATTCTTCTAATATATGCTCTCCACCAAAAGATCCATTCAAACTCACCTTAGGGATGAGGTTGTAGGTTCCAAACCTTGGTATTAACAATATTCTTCCAATTCAAGATGACACACCTTTAGATTGAAGGGAAAAGAGGTAAGTATCTGTGAAGAATCTCAAATTTTTAAAGTTGGTACTAAAGGAATGTTCTATGAACCTATGCATTGTTAAAGTGTACCTATTGGTGATCCCCAAAATTGTCCTATTTTGCTCACCCTTTTATGGCCATTCACCTC
The DNA here is from genome assembly GCA_009831015.1 of Picea engelmannii. Taxonomy (NCBI): domain Eukaryota; kingdom Viridiplantae; phylum Streptophyta; class Pinopsida; order Pinales; family Pinaceae; genus Picea; species Picea engelmannii. The sequence goes on along the minus strand of ML779248.1, from coordinate 36,520 downwards.
CTAAGACCCTTGAACATTACCACATTTATATTCAATATCCATTGCACTGACCAATTTTGGGTAACCAATAATAGTTCATTAATTAATTACTTGCAAATGGTTATTTTAGCAACATTTTATGAGATTTTGTGTTGAAATATCTAAGTTTTCACATATGCTAATGAATGTGTATTAGTGATAAGTTTGTTGATTTGTCATGAATGATATTCTTTCTTCCTATGGAGTGTACATTTGCTGCAAAATTAGTATTCATTCATTTCATTAGCTTAGAGTTTATTTCACTAACACTTATTTACATCATTCTAAGTTATAAGTCAAAATGTTAAACAAGCTAAATAGTCCTCTAGACTTTGTAGCTCATTATACACTTATAGAAATTACTTATTAAAGATTCATGAGACAAGTAGCGACCATTCAACAATAAATAATGCACACAAATTTGGCCATTATCTTAGCAGATCAAGAAGAGAATGGAGTTTTACGAAGTTGTTTCACTAGCAGTACCTCAATTCGACCAAGGAGGAATATGGGTTCACGAGTCCATCTCTTCATTAACCCATCAATCTAGCCTAAGAACAAGGGTAGTGTGTCCAAGAATGTTTTTCCTCAACAACATGTCAGAGTGGCAGTTAACTGGTGTGGGGAAGTTATCAAGTCTTGGGGAAAAATCAATTAGGGGGAGTCTTGGAACTCTCTGGCATTTTCCCTTAGGGAACTAAGAGCTCCCCGTTATAAATGTACTCATCTGCAACTTGATTTTGGTTGGATGTTGGCTTCTACATTTTCCATAGTTAGTGTTAGAAGTACAAAATGCATATTATAAGTTGTAATCTTGAAGACATTTCCATTAATGAAATAAAGTTGTTGTTTCATAGTTAAGTTAAAATCTATTTCAAAGGTTCATCAAGTCTCTTCAAGTCAAGGTCCACTTGAAGAGAGTTTGTTAATGATCGAACCTCTCTATGTATATTTTTATTTTCATCTCTCCTATGTAGTTGTGTGTTTTATAATTCCTTGATTTAACATTCCATGTTCCATGGATGAATAAGGAATCTTATTATGTTTCATCTCAGCGGTTAGATTATTCATTTCATTTTTTTTGAAGATATTTTTACCAACATACCATGATCATATGGTTGGTGGGAGAAGAGTTATGATGTTGACACATATTGTAGAGTTAGGTTTTTTTTCATGTTGCATTCACCTTGTTTCTATCATAGTTAGATTTATTTCATGAAACGTGTATTTATTATTTTAATGGTTTTTTACTTTTAAGCATTGTGTTTGATTTCTGAAGAGTGAAAAATTTCTAAAGCATTGAACCTGAACAACCAAAAGGGAATTTTATTCCCTAGATGAGTCATGCTACAAAATACCCGAACCTTTGCTAGGATAAGCTAGTTATAGTAGTTACATTTAGAAACATTTAGTTCCATGATGCTTAGAATTGACAATGCATAATTAATTCAATGACACTTGAAGCCACAAGGGTTGCATAAATAATGGACAACATTTCACAATCTTATGCACCTTGGTCGATAATTTAAGTATAGTTAGGGAATTCAAAAGCTCATGAATTGTTGTGATTATTTAGCTCAAGACCTTTCCCTCCCACTACCATGGGATCAAGAGAAACCCTCTTTAGGAAGATATATCACATCTAACCTAGCTTGTATCCTCAAAATAGCATGACTTATGTTGGACGAGGTTAACCACCATTTGTAATCCAAGTGCTTGTGTGGATAGTTCACATCAAAAATTCAAAATCCAACTTTCCATCTCACCCACACAATGATTTCTAGGATCAAGATAATCAATGCCACCATTCCTTCTCAACCACCTTCCCATTTGAATCTGTTAAAGTCTCCATGTATAACCAATTTTTCATTAGGTAGCTAGACAAAAATCAAGCCAATCCCACAAATGAACCTCAACAATCAATAAACTCGGTGATACTACACTAATACAGGTGGATATCAGTGGCCACCCACCTATTCTGCTGGCTCAAAACACAATTTTCCACCTTGGTAGTTTTCTACCTTGACAATTTTCTATGTTTTGTTTTGGTCCTAAACTTTTAGGGCCATTTTGAAGCCTTAAATGATGGTTTTTGGACATTCAAAGGGCCAAGGATTTCCAAAGACACACCTTGGCTCTAGCCAAAAGTTTTACTTCTTGGCTAGACCTTTCCAACAGTATATTAAGTGCCCCAAACAGAAATCGCAGGAAAAAGTTACGCCCTCGAGAAGTTGACGTATCAACTACCCCCATCAAGGCCCACAAACCTTTTGGCGTTTCAACTTCTAGGGTTAGGGTTTTAGGTGTTTAGGGTTTTCTCATTAATGATTTATGTTAAAAAGGAATTTTGAGCCTCATTTTAAACAACTTCTTGCAAATGAGTGTAACAGGCATTTTGAGCCTCATTGTAAACAACTTCTTACAAATGAGCGTAGTTGTCACATCTCTATCTTCATAGATAAGCTACCACCAATCTAGCTAGCTTGTGTGCTTTGCATTTTTACAGTCGTTTGTATTCTAGACAGTCATTAATAGAATCTAAGTTTAATTGTATTATTATGTTTCTTGCAATATCTCTATGTGTTTCCTTGTTATATCTCTACCTTCATTTCGTTCTCAAAATAATATGGATCATACACTAAGCCAATACCTTACATGTTGGCACACAAGTAGCCAAAGTAGAACTATGATAAGTGTTTGATTCATAAGCAACAATAAGCAAAGCCCACTCCAACAAACATCCCACCTCATTCTTTAGTCAATGCTTGAAACTTTCATCTCCTAAAGAGAAAGTCAGTGAATATCAACTTCATGTTCTAAGTAAACATGAATGTATTCATCTTTCAATTGTGTCAATTGACACAAATGCCTAATAGGGATTACCAATTAATAATACCTCCATACATCCCTAGGCTCATACTATTATTTAAAACTCTCGTAAAATAGTACTATTAGGCTACTAAATTACTACTTTTATGAATGAGTATATCTTTATAATGGTGATTACTATTTAGTAGGTAATAAAAAGATAGCATTTAAAAGAAAATCGCAAAATAAGATAATATTTCAAGTATAGAAATTTTATTAAAATTTGTTAATTTTTAAAATGAAAATTATAATTTTTTTTTTAAATATTTATAATTTTAAATAATTTATTTAATTTTCTTGAAAAAAAAATAGCAATTCAAAACATTTTTGAGAAAAAACACATCACAAAATTAAAAATAAAATAAAATCTTATACTATAAGTAAGACTTTACACTTAGAATAATATTAATTTATTTTCTTTTTTTAATGCAAAATGAAATTCCCACTTTAAAAATATGTGATTAAAAAAAATTACAAGACAAAGGACACGCACTTAAAGTAAACAAGATTACAATTATTTAAAATGTGTTTTGGGGGAATTTGGTTAAGGGACAAAGTTTTTTTTTAACATAATTGTTTTGTTTTAACTAAAGTTATTGACAAAATCTTTGTTATGTATAATTTGCCTAATAATTTGTCTCTTAATTGTGGATTTTTTTGGTAAGTGGAAAAAAATTAAAAAAGAATGTTTTTTTAAAGATAAGAAATGACATGTATATTAAATATCTATTTTTATAAATGTAATATGTAACTAATTTTTTTTTTAAGAATAAGAAATGTTTGTATATTAAATATGTATTTTTATAAGTGTGATATGTATTTAAATTTGTATAAATGTATGATTAACATTTACACATACTTTTTATATTGTCATAAATGCATGAAGGAGTCTTTCTTCAATGAATAGACAATGAAGTCTTTTTTGGTTAAACTTCTCCCATAGGTTGAATCCTAGATCTCTTTCAGCATTTTAATATCAAAGTTATTAAAAAAACATATTATGGATAAGATTGTAAAACCTATGGGTATATTGTTAAACCTCGCTCATATATTACAACCATATGTTTTAGTATCAAAGTTATTAATAAAAGCCTTCTATCTCAAAGTATGGGCCCATAACCTAAGGGGAGTGGGAAATAATGTCGTGAGACTATTGATGGTGCAAGTGGAGTACAACGGAGAGGGGATGGAGGGAGACGAGGATCCATGGATTTTCAAATTTTTGGTTGTGGAGTACAACGGAGAGGGGGATGGAGGGAACAGAGGAGTCCATGGTTGTGGAGAGCTTCATCGTATTGCCCTAGTTTGGAAGGACTGGTCATTTATGCTCCTTTGTCATTTCTTGGGTCTCTATTTATTGTTAGTTTTAAGTTAAACTATCTTTGTTTCTATCGCTATATTGTTTTTGTTATTTTTAGAGTTTTCCTTTTGATTATCTGGAACCTATTTCTTCCTACCAACTTTTTTCTGCTACACTTTTCTATTCTCGATAACTAAACCTTTAGCTGGTGGCTTTTCATTGTTTTTTTTTGTCGGTTTCTGGGCTAGTGCTTCACAGGTGGATTATTTCCTGGATTTTTGTCAGTTGTCTTATTATTTATTTTCTCCACTCATCTTCCGGAAGAGATCTACGCCCTTGATCTGTTCTTTTGATTTGAGTGCACTCCAAGTCGAAGCTCGATGGATAACCATCGTCTGGAGACTATTAATGCGAAAGTTAATGCACTCTTGAATGAGTCATTTGAAGTATTTTGGTAGGAGAGTGTTGCTAACCCATTTCATTGTTCTCCAAGGGTGGTTTCAGGGACTCTGTCCAAAGGTGATTGTTCTTTGAGTTCTCAGAAAGAAACATAGACTTTATGTCATTTCTCAGAGCAGGCTTTAGATCCCTCCCTAGACACCTTTTTACCTGCACTTTCAGAGCCTTCTTCAAGTGTTCAGTCTCAGAAACCGGAGCTCAGGCCAGGAGTTACCAGTAACACGAATGTTTCTTCAAGCTATCGTATAAAAAAACCAGTTTCTATTTCATCTCGAAAGAACCGGAGACACTGGGCGACAAACAAATCAGTCAGAAGATTGGTTTTAGGCTTAGACATTGGGTTGGAGGACACTTGCAGAATGGCTCTTTGTGGCTTCGTGGGTAGGTTATCTTACAGTAATTTATGTGTGGAAAGTTGTTCAGTTTGGATGGAGCTTATCTGGGTACCGATTTTAGGATATAAATCGGAGGTAATCTTTTTAACTAAAGGGTAGATAGGAGTTATATGTGAGAGTCCAGAAGATGCCGCGATACTTTTAGGAAGAAGGTAGGTTAATGGAAATAAAAGCTTTATTCTTAAGAAATCAAGGCTAGCATTTAATCCGGAGACTGAGTATTTCTCTTTAAGGAACTTATGGGTACTGCTCCCGGGACTACCATTATATTTTTGGAATGAGGGAGCATTGGCAGCCATTGGAAATTCTCTCGGAAGCTTTATCATGATTGACAAAAATAATTTGGAGGCACCAAATAGAAAAGTTGTTAGACTTCTAGTAGAATTGGATGTGCACTTGGGTCTGCCAGAGACACTAGAGGTTGAGTGGCGTGGCTTTCCCTGCCTCCAAATACTATAACATCTTGGGTTACCATTCATATGTAGTTATTGTCAAAGTACTTCACACTTGAGGCGTGACTGTAAAGGTATATTGGAAATTGCTATGCCTCAGGAAGAAAATGAGATTTATTACAGTACTCCAGACTCCTCTATGGAGACTAGTTTCTATGGTTTTGAATGAAGAAAAGGAGACCGGATTGACCCAAGCTGCTTGGAGAATGCAGACTCTATTATTGGTAAGTTACAGTTTCATTGTCCTGCTTTTTTCAATTCCCTTTCGGTGATGGAACGTGATATTATAAGCTATTTTTTTTGGCTGAAGAAAGCCATTTCAAAGTCGGCCCCATCTCCTTTTGTTGACTCAGCGGACCCGATTAACAATGACCTTTCTCCTGGGGGAAGAGCTTCCTTAATTTCCTCGACGAGTGTTTCCCCGTATCTGGAGCCGGTGATTCTTTCTGATTTGTTGGTATCACCGAGTGTCCCACTTGTCCCTAGTTCCTCTCTCCCAGAACCTTCTTCCTCAACAAAACCCTGAAGTAGTCTGGAGGGTAGTCATTTGTTGTCGGGAAGCCAGTCTTTTCCATCTAGGTATAGGGAACCAGAAGAGGATGTTTCAACCCTCTCTGCGATTTTGGATTCACTCATTCCTTTCATCCGTGGAGGAGACACATCAGTACCTTTACCAATTTTTCTCGAGAAAGCAGCTATTGATCATGTTATTGTGAGTGGAGAGGTCAACAGTTCTCGGTCTATGGTAGGAGAGGGTGGGAAAGAATTTGTGTGGTCTTGGGGTTTGGGAATTGATCTTTCCCCTGTTAAAACCCGAAGTGAAAGAAAAAAATCCTCACTTGTACCCAAAGTTGATTATGTGTCTCATATTCCTACCAATGGTAGGGCCCTCAGAGAATTGAAGGCCCTTGCAAGATCTAAGTAATGGTATTATTATCATTAAATCTAGGAGGGACTGGAGGTGCCCTAAAACTGGCCTCGGTTCGTAGTGTGATGGATAAATCTCATCCAAATATAGTTTTCTTACAAGAAAATTTAGTTCATTCAGAAAAGGATCGTAATTTGTTTCAAATCCTGAGGCCGAAGTGGTTTTGTTGTGTGGTAAATTCAGTGGGAAATTATGGGGGGTTATTAGATACTTGGGATCCATTATATTTTGATCTGATACCTTTGTTGACTTGTGGTGGAATCTTATTAACAGGTCATTGCCTAGAGTCCAAAAGACATATTAATCTCCTTAATGTATACGTGCCATGTTTGGAGCATAAATTATTTTGGGAAAGATTGGAGTCTGCGGGTCTGTTGTTTCTAAAATATCTTGTTTTAGTAGGAGATCTAAACTTGACTCTATCCATAGGTGAAATTTGGAGCAGTATAGCTTCACTTGGATCATTGGCTACTTTCTTCACCAATTTGTTTTCTAAAAATAAGCTAAATGATATTCATCCGGGGAAGATGGCCCCAACTTGGAGAAATAGATGGGCGGGCGATGCTTTCATAGCAAAGAGACTGGATCATACCTTACTTTTCGAGGATCTAGTGGTGGCGAATGGAATTTTTAGAACTTGGGTTGAATACCCTTTTATCTCCGATCACGCTTTGATTTTACATCAGCTGGATCTTCCTCCAGTTTTCAAGGCGATTCCTTTCAAATTTAACCTGCTGTGGAGTTTAGATATTGGTTTTTCTTCTATAGTACAAAATCTATGGACAAATCCTATGTATCTTTGGGAATCTGGTAAGCAGAAGAGTTTGGTCTGGAAATTGAAAGATTTGAAAAAGCTAACAAAAGACTCGCAGAAGGAATATAGAACTTTAAAAATTGCCAGGCTTAGGGACTAGAATAGGAAATCTCCTTTAGAATGAAAAATTTGATGGAGGGTACCTGTTTGAATATGGTTGATCTATCTTTAAAAGAATTGGAACAAGAAATGAATTATTTACTAAAGGAAATTGAGGAATAGTGGCATCAGCACAATCGTGCTATATGGATTCAGAGCGGTGATCTAAATACAAAATTCTTTCATAATTTCGCCAGCTGCAGGAGAAACCATAAATTTATATGGGAGATACAAGATGAGGGGGGAACAATTTACAGAGGTCAGGATAATCTCAAAGTTGCAGCAATTAAACATTTTAAAGAATTTTATAACAAATTTGTGGTTATAAATCCTATTGATCAAGTTAGAGTGGTTGCATTATTTCCAAACATGGTTTTAGATTTAGAGGTTGACGCCCTCTTCAAACCAGTTGACAAGGAAGAGTTGAAGAAAGTCTTATCAAATTTTAAAGTGGATAAGAGTCCAGGCCCGGACGACTGGACAATGGATTTTTTTAAGCATTTTTTTGATATAGTTGGAGAATATATTCTGGAAATGATTGAAGAGTCTAGAACACGGGGTTTTATTCTGGGAGAATTAAATTCAACTTTTATTACTTTAATCCCGAAAGTGAACAAACCACTTTAGTTTGGAGATTATAGACCGATGTCTCTGTGTAACCTCTATTACAAGATCATCTCAAAGATCACAGCCAATCAGATTAAACCGATTCTTTCTAGATCACTTTCGGAAGAGCAATTGGGATTCTTACAGGGGAGGCAGATTCATGATGCTATAGGTACAGTCCATGAATGTGTTCATAGTATCAAACAAAAGAAATCTAATTCATTAATATTAAAGTTGGATTTTCAAAAACTTATGATTGCGTTAATTGGGACCTATTGCGCATTCTTCTTCTTCAAATTGGATTTGACCTAAATATGACTAATTGGATTATGAGTTGTGTGGTCTCTACCTCTTATTCAATCTTGATTAATGGAGAAGTAACATATTTCTTTAAGATCAGGAGGGGATTGAGGCAAGGCTGCCCCTTATCGCCTTTGTTGTTTATCTTGGTGATGGAAAGTTTGAGCTTGATATTGAAAGAAAGTCAAAGAGAGGGTAAACTGACATGTATTAAATTTTCTAGATCAATACAAATATCACATATTTTATTTGTGGATGATGTGATCATAATGACAGGTGCTACTATGCATGAGCGGTGAGAAATAGATAAAGTTCTTAATTTCTTCAGTTCAACTTCTAGTTTATTGATAAATTCTTCGAAGTCGAATTTTCACCAAGCAGTTCTGTCAGATCAGGAGCTATTTCAGTTTAAATCTTTCTTTCCTTTTAGATTTCTATATTTGGATCAGGGTTTCAAATATCTTGTCTTTTTTATGAAGGCTGGAGCTTTGCGTTCGGATGAATGGCATTGGCTGATAAAAAAAACTGGAAAAGAAGATTAATAACTGGTGTTATAGGTGGATCTGTTTAGGAGGACGTCTTACACTTCTGAAAGTAGTGTTATCTAGTCAACCTATCTATTGGTTGTCCCTGGCAGTAGTTCCATGCTCAATTTTGAAAATTATCAGGAATCACATGTTCAATTTCCTTTGGAAAAGGAATTGTGAATCCCACAATATGCATCTATGTAATTGGGAGCAACTTTCCCTCCCAAAGTCTTTCAGGGGGTGGGGTATTCGTAATATTTACGACTTCAGTAATTCTCTAGTTGCAAACACGTTATGGTGAGTCCTCATGGAAGAGGGCATTTGGCACAGGGTCGTGATTGACAAATACCTTCTTCAGGATTCAATGATTAATTCACTCATATCTTTGTATTTCAAAAAGACTGGGATTTCTAGAATCTGGTCTGGACTTCTAAAAGTTTTATATTTAATCCTGCATGGTTTAAGTTGGTTACCTGGGAACATGTAGTCTATTGAAATAGGTAAGGATAGGGTATTGGGAATGGATAATAACTCATTTATCTCTAGTATTCTTTTGTCGGTATTAAAGGAAAAGAACAGTATCACTCTTTCTTAGGCCAAAAATTCTTCCGGAGATCATTCTTTTCCATCCTATTGGCTTAGCAACAATGATTTGCAATTGGAGGGTGGATTATCTCATGAGTGGGAACTTTATAGAGGAGCTTTATCGGCGTTGGGAGCACTCATCCAAGAGACGAGGGACACTCTTATGTGGATTGGTGGAGATAATTCAGGATGGCCTACTGCAAAGAACTTTTATTTGAGCATTATCTCATCCAAAACACTGTTGAAAGCTAAAACTTGGAAACAATCTATTTGGAAATGGAAGGCACAACTAAAGGTGAAATTGTTTGTCTGGCTGGAGATGGAGGGAAAAATATTAACTTGGGACACATTGCAGAAAAGGGGATGGATTGGCCCCAGGCGTTGTCCTCTCTATAAATCTGATTTTGAGATAGTTATCCATCTTTTCGATTACTGTCCCTTTTCCATTTCAGTCTGGAATTCAGTTTATAAGGAATTAAAAATGAAAAGGATCTGGTCTAGGAACACACTTTCAGATTGTTTAAAGTATTGGTATTTAGATAAATCTGTTCCTTCTCATATTGCAGCCTATATCATTTGGTACATTTGGCAAGAACGTAATAAAGCTCTATTTGAGGATTCAAGTCCGTCTGTTCACGCAGTTCTTTATAAGATATTGGCCTTACATTTGGGCTCCATTGTCCATACAAAAGACAAGCCACCGAGGGACATTTTGATTTCTTATCGTAAGGATTCAACTCTTGCATGGTTTGATGGTGCTGCCAAAGGTGATGGTAGCATGTGTGGAGCAGGGGTTATTATTAAAGTTCTGGATGCTACTATTTATAAATGGACATTAAATTGTGGTAAAGGTACAAATACTAAAGCGTAACTCTTGGGAGCCTGGGCATCGCTCTGGCTAGCTGATTACTTAGCTCTTCCTGTTTTACATTTGCTAGGTGATTCTAAAGTTGTCATCAAATGGTTACCAAAGAAGGGAAGACTTAAGGTTAACTCATTGGAGGGTTGGAAAGCTAGAATTTTAGCTATGTCTGGGAGTTTCTAGTTTATTACTTTCCAACATCTTTATAGAAATTTTAACACTGAAGCGGACAAATTATCAAAGCAAGCCATCGAGGACACAGTGGGCACTCTTTTTTTTATCAAAAGTGGACCAATGGAGTGGTTGGACCAAGGAGACAATTTAGAATCCATTAACCATTGGTGGCGATTCTTAATGTTCTCGACACCTTTTCTTTTTGTTTTTACTTTGAATTTTCTCCTATTTTGATATTGTATTTAGAATTGGAGATGTTTTATCTATATTCAGTATGGAGTATGGACTTGGAGCTGATATCTTTTTTGAAGCTATCTGTCATTTTAGTAAGTTATTTTGAAACAATATTCTACTTTCTCCCAGTAGGGATTGAAAAAGGTCTATGGAGAAGAAATGGAAGATGTAAAAAAATTATATGCTTTAATATAATTAAGCAAATTTTTTCCCTGGAAAAAAAAAACCTAAGGGAGGAAGGCCGCTTATTGGCCTGGTTCAACCGGAGCTAAGTGGTCTCCTTTTGTTGATCCAAACCTACGGTCTTTAATCTGGCTAACTAAATTAAATTTTCCGTCGGATATGAATCAAATTTTATACATATGTTTTAGTATCAAAGTTATTAATAAAAATATATTATAGATAAGAGCATATTAAAGTTGGATCTATTTTAGTATCAAAATTATTAATAAAAGTATATTATAAATAATATTGCTAATCCTCTCTCACATATTAGAGTTTTGGATCTTCCTATATTTAATAATGCCTTAGGTAACTTGATTACCTTGTAGCTAGAAACAAACAAACACAACTTGTGCTACACTTTACATATTTACATTATTTTGAACATTGAGAATCATTATTGGACACAAAACTATGTGTAAAGAGATTTCTAACATTATTTTGTACAATGACAATAATTATTTGAGATAGAATAGATTGAATTATGAATATAGTATTATTATTATTTTATTGTAAATT
>ML779247.1:691710-708325 GCA_009831015.1 Picea engelmannii | reverse complement strand
ATTGGTTGCCCTGGTCGTCATAACACTGTGTAATACCCTGATGTCCCAAAGTGGGGACATTACAGTCCTCCCTGCTAGAATATTGCTTGTCCTCAAGCACTAACTGAACCCATCCAAATATAATATCGAGGTCCCATGTCCACCTGTGGGACACACAGTAGGTCCCATCCAGAGATGAGCTATCATATACTCCACCCCCAGGGTCCCATATTAGGAAATGAACTGCACCATGTGAAGCATAGTCCTGAAATATATCAATTGTGAATCTCTTGCACATGACACATGGCCTCATCTCGGAATGAGTCCATCCTCCAAGATACTACCAAGATTAACACAGCCTCCATCAACTGCACATGTTAATGCCATAATGAGGTACTGCAAGACCTTCGTGAGACACCCTCAAGTGATGTGCTCTCCTCAATACTGAAGCTCAATGGAAAGTTAGAACAACTTTCCTCTGCAAAGGTCCACTCGCCCCTGTTAGTCAGTGAAATGCTCAACCCTGCAATCCCTAGGTCCCATGCTAGTCTCTATCGAAGATCACCATGTTGGCACTGCACTACGCTGACCCTGCCCGATTGCTCCCTGTATATACACTGTATCCTCCACTCTTGGATCCTCAAATTGAAGTATCGGTGGAAATTGGACCTGCTGTCCAGAAGATGTATCTGTAAAAACATCTCTGTGGAAGTAGTACCTGCCCAACCATCTCCATGTCCGATCATGATGATCAAGAGTGAAAAGTTGTCTCGCTTTGTAGGACAAGTCCCTTGCAGGCCCACTCCAAACCAACCCGTGGTGGTGCATGTGGCTCTATGGCGCAACCTAGGTCACCCTGTAGTGAAACATCCTGCTAGCCAAATGAACTCCCTGATCCCATGGAAAACTTGGAAGTTTATCACTTCCAATCTCCTCTAACTGCTCCTGTGTGGGATTGATCATTGTCAGACGTCCTCTGTGCTCATCTGCCATCACTTGGCCTATGATGCTCACCATCACGCACCAAGTCTCAACTGGTTGCCTATGACGATCTACCTCTATCCGGCTGGAGGTCGTAAAAATACTCATGTCAGGTGGTCTCGACCTAGCCACTCCCCATATCCTCAGCCACTGCCTATCCCTCCTCATGTTGTTATCTATGATAAAGGTATCAGGACAGGCTAACAAAAATATCTGCAGTTGACTGTAGGGTTGGAAGATATCCCATGCTTTTGTCAATCCCAAGGATTCGACTAGAAGCTCGTCCATTGGTATCCATGATAAATACTCTCCTGTGGTCATCACCAAATCCCAACCATCCAGTATAACCATAAGTAACTCCTCCAATTGCTGGTCAACCAACCTCCATCCCTCATCTCCCATGCAACTGCTGATACGATGAAGGTGCTCTCTCATAACTACGTGCTGCTAAAAAGGAGTGAAATTTGCATACTCCCCTAAGTGTGTCTCCTCTCTGCAATCCAATACATCCATCTGAATCTTACTGCATATCTCTGCATGCCTCTGTGAACTATCACTCGTCACTGTATGCCCCTGGATACTCATGTCATCTCTTGTATACTCATGTTGCATCATAGATCTTGGGCGTACTACTAGATCAACCTCTACCTGAAGGTCAACCACTCTCGGGACACAAATGGAAGTGTCCTCCCTCAACTGGTGCTCCTTTGCTAGACTACCAACATCCTCTGGCCATGTGATTGAAGGACATATCCAACTGCCCACTAGAATAGATGAAGTGGATCTCTGACGAATTTCCTCAAGAAGCTCCTCTGATTTGGACTCTGATTCTTAAAGGGCCACCTGTGTGCCTCTCAAGAATCCTCGGGTGCTCTCCAACTTCTGAGTGAGTTAGTCCACCTCTGACTCTTGCTCCCTCAGAGCCTCGTGATACATCCCACCAATCCTCAATAGGTAGTCCCTGTCTGTCAAGAACTGCTGGTAGTCGGTCCTCATCATAGATACTCTCTCCCTGAGAGTATGAAAGTCATCCATGGCAACTCCCTCATCTGAGCTACTATGTGCCACTAATGCCCTCCAACAATAATCTGCCATCAATGCATGCATGTCATCAATGTGCCTGGTGGTTGCCATGATCATATCCTCACTGACACTCAATTGTCCTATCAAGTAGGGTGACTCCTGATCATAGTCATGTTGAGGTGCCACCTCATATCCCTCACCGCTAGTGTCAACTCTGGGAAATACTCTCTGTAGAAGATAAAGTGTTGGACTTCCCACTGTCTACTGTGCTACTGGGTCCACCTGTATGCCACTTCACCTCATCACTAGATGTTATCTCCCTCTGAATCACATTATATCATGTATGAGCAGTCGTATCCTCCTGTGCACTCACCCTTCTACTATCATCTGTGCCTGGATCCCATATAGATGTGTCCATACACGTGCTATGGTCATCCTGACTAATAAAGAGTGCATCCTCATCAATGTAGGCCGATCCTGGAAGTAAGTGCCCCATCAACCTGTCAGTCTCCACAATCTACTCAACTAATGGAGTCTCCAAAAGTTGTGACTCAATCTCCTCATGTTGATATGTGAGTGTAGGATCAACTATCTGCACGTCATATATCTCATCTTGGATCTGTGGATCCATGTGTCTCTAGTGTGTATCTCTCACGTACGGCTCCTCCATCATATCTGACTTGCCACTGCTATCCTCGTGTGATGTGGCTATCATAGGTGTCTAGAAAGATGACAGATGTGTCATGGTCAACAAGGGAAACTCATCATCTCTAGGTGCTAACACGTGTGGATCCTCACTAGTGTCACCACTCTGCTGAGGTGTAAGGTCATCAATAGTATATGATGTGTCTGCTGAAACACCGGTGCTATCATCTTGACCATCCAACTGTCCCTCCAATGCGCAAGGGTCACTAACCTCCTCAAGTGTGCAAGGGTCACTAGCCTCTATGAAAGAGTCACTATCATCATCAAACTGCTCCAAATAAGCATCTATCGCTCCATCCTCACATACCTCATCATCACTGTCATAGCGCACCTCATTAATATGCTTCTTACCCTTACCCCTACCCCTATGATCTGGTTCCCAAGGCACCTTGCAACTATAGCAAAGTTGTGTGCTCCTACTGGGTGTGGGTTTTCTCTGTTCTTCCCTCCATCTAGTGTTTTTGGCTCTCTTTTCCTCTACTGAGATGATCCTGTGTAAAACCTCATCTTCGCTCCAACTGGGATTTCCTAAGGCTACATACTGTGGGAAGGTTATTTGGGCCCTAGTTCCCTTGCTAAGGGAGGAATATTTTATCTCCAAGAATATGATCTCAAAGTATATCTCATCCATTTCTCCTTTATGGAAGACCCCTCAGGCTGGCAGGAGTCTAACCTCTGATACCACTGTAATGTTTCGAAGCCAAGATGTGAGGAACATCACGTTTTGCATGTGTTTTTAAACTTTTACTGAGTGTGGCATTTCGTCAAACACTTTGTTGATTTACTTGGTTGTATGTGTTTACTTGCAAGTTGACCTATTGATTTTAGCCTTAGGGTTTATGTTCAATAATCACACATAGATCCGAAGATACAATCAATGAAAGTACAAGATACACAAATATGGAACCAATAGCAAGATCTGACCTTTATTAATATAATGAGCAAGAACTTGATGCAAGAGTGAGGCCGATCTGGAATGCTCAACAGATGGCTCCAATAAACACAATAGAAGTTGCTACAAAATGCTCCAATAGAAGACTACAAGACTCCAAAGGTTGAATACTCAATGAAGACCAATGCAAGAATAGATCTGGGTCGTATGAAGTGCCAAACCCCCAAGCTGGAAGATGCCACGCTCTACTGGAACATTGAATAGCCTCAACAATTCGGTCCTGCTGCCAAAGATGTCCAAACCCTCTGGTAAATGTGCCAAACAGTAGATCGGGTGAATGCAAGAACAACTCAAGTGCTCAAATCCTCAAAATCCCTCTCAAACCCATAGATCTAACTTCCCTCCAAGGAATGGTGCGCCCCCCTAGATGCATGAAATCCTAGATAATTCGGCCTCCCTCCTAGATGCCTCCAAATGCTCCACAAAACCACTAGAACGATAGATCGAGGTCTGGTTACCCCACTGGTGAAGTCCCAAGCGAAATAGTGAAGATCTGGGCTAGAAAATGACTGAAATCATTTTCTGAAGTTTGCTCCTCTCCTCCAATTCATCCCATGCATCTAATAAAACAAATGGCACATAAGACTCCTCCTGAATGGACTACATCTAATGTCCAAGACCCTGCAATGAAAACCCAGGTGCTAGAATCTCTAAAAGCCTTGCCAATCACCTGCGATGAACTTCCCTCAATGGACGATGCGCCCCCCTTGCTGGAAACCCCCAATGGTGCACCCTCCCTCTCTTCTTGTGCCTATGGCTGGTGTAGAACCCTCCTGCACTAAGTAGATCTAAACTAGAATGGTGTGGGGGAGTATTGCATCCCCAAGACCAAGCTTGGGACAAGCTAGGTGGAATCTTTCACCACCGAATCGTCCTCTAGGGTTTGTTAAGTCAAAACCCTCAAAACTTCTAAGGTATGGGCTTTCTAGCTAGAAGCCAGATATCAAAATGATAATCATACATGAATGAATGAGAGAATATAGGCCCTTGCCTCTCCTTTATACTTCCTGCTCACCTTGACTCTCCAAAGTGACTTTTCTTTTTAATTATTAATTAATTAATTACATCACTTTAATTAATTAATTAACCTTTTTACCTCTGACAAGTGCTTTATCTCTCCTTGTGGCTTCCCTGGCCACTGAAAGTCACTTCTCATCATCCTATCCTGTAGTATTGTTCCTCCCAATTCCAATGAGCTATTACATTGAGAGGTTCCTCCAAGTAATGTGCCCAAAATGACCTCTTCAGTGAATTTAATTAACCTATAGCTCAAAATACTCAAAATCATGGAAATCGTCGGAATACAATGGCACCAAAGCCAGTCTGTGCGGAATGGATCATAATGATGAAATAGGATGAGTGATGCAAGTCGGACCCCAAAATATCCCTCAATAGCTCATGTACTCACTATAATCTCCAACTGGTTTCCCTGGTCGTCATAACACTGTGTAATACCATGATGTCCCAAAGTGGGGACATTACAGTAGATGTCTGAACAATTGGAGTAACAATTGCATCGGTAACTATAGAATGCCCTATCTTTTCACTGGAATGAATGGTGAGGATTCCAACGGGGCTAACAAAGTCCTTTTACTCAGATCTGCACATTGGACATGAATTTCTATGAAGAAACCATTTGAGAGTTTACTTTGAATGATCGAGTTGTTTGCATGGAAACTGTTTTGCATGTTGTTCAGTGGAAAACATTTCTTGACACATTGGGCACATCACTCCATCTTTTTTCACTTTCTTTGCAAAACATAACTACTGGTAGCTCATTGACTGCTACACGCAGATTATTGGGTACCTCTTTATCCTCTGCGGGACTACTAATTACTCTTTCCCCTCCAAAGTTGCTCATGCCAATATCGATCGTTTCATATTTGAAATCGATGTTATACATACAGTCCTCTAAATGTTTATTGATTTGATGCCATGTGAAACTGGAATTCCATATAATTTGATTGGAATAATTGACTCCTTGGTTGTGTTGGCAATAATCTTGTATACATCGAGCAATAATAATATTGTCTAGAAATGTAAATGTTGTGAGATAGTCTTTTATTTGAGTATTGAATTTGAAACAGTCAATGTTCTCCCCACACCATCGATCATCTAATTCACCTATATCAATATTCTTCGTTAAACTCTCTACTTCCCGAGGTTGGTACTGGAGAAATAAAAACACTGTATTAACACTCACAATTAACACCAAATGGTTATCTTCAAAATTCCAGTCATGTTTCTTTAACCATCGAATGGTAGGGCTCTCACCCTCTCTTTCATCATCGTCATATTGGTCCGACAACATTCTTGTGGAGTTTTGTGCAATGAGTATAATATCATTATCTTCTTCAAATTCGACATTGGCTTGTTTTTTGTCTGTTCCCTTCATTTGACAGCGATCACAGTAGCAAGTGTCCCAGGAGTGGTAACGATCTTTAAACGTGAGAGATGTCCCATTGGATGGGTGGCTTATAGGTTACTCGCCTCTATTACGGGGTTTCAATGTGCTTTTCTTGTGGTGATTTTCATCGGTATGGATTCTACTACTTTCATCCTTGTCCTGATGTATAGATGTGACATTAATTTTTTCTTCATCATCAGAAATCTGGTAATACCTGATGTACTATTCGATTTTATTTCCCCATCTTGTTGCTTCTCTTTCATCTAATTCATCAAATTTTGGAACAATAATCTTCACCTTGGGCATGCCATTATTAGACATCCCCATGTTAGGCGAGTAATGTGATTGGTGAGGCCCCCACTACAAAGTTGAGTTACCTGGGCCTCTACTCCCGTTTGTGATTGATCCGAACTCTACTCTCATGTTGTGGTAATTTTTGTTGCACTCCGCTAGTTTGTTTAATTTTCCAATTTTGGCATCCAACAAAGTATTTACTTGATTTATAAGGCTTGCGAAGAACTCTTTGAGGCCTTTGCTTAGCTCCAATGTGGAGGGAGTGTTGTCCTCTATTTTTTTCTCTGCTTCTCCCGACTTTCTCCTCATGTTGCTCATGTTGAGGTTGATGAAAGAAGGATATGTATTAAGTATTTATTATATTTAATATTTAATATTTTAATATATATTTAATATTTTAATATTAAACATATTGATGATGAACTAGTATGGTAGCAAATGGAATGGAAGAAGGTTTTTTGAATGGATTGGAGGGAAACAATGGTAGGTCGCAGGAGGTAGCGAGGAATGGAGGAGGGCGAATGAATATGACACGGGCCGAGAGGGAGACACACTAGCAGTGGAGAGGGTTTTGAATGGATCTTGTAAGGGAGAAAGGTTGTGAATGACGAAGCGAATGGACGAGGGAAAATGAGGAAGTCGAATGGAGGGTGTCGGGCTGAGGGTCGAAGCGAATGGACAAGGTCGCAGGTCACAGATGGGAGTGGGCGAGTGGACGAGGGATGGGAGTGGGTGAGGGAGAGGGACGTGATGCAAAATGGTGGATGTGTGGGAGAGGGAGTGTGTGGGAGTGGGAGAGGGGCGAATGGAGGTCAAGGGTTTGGAGGATGCGAGTAAAAAGAGCGCTCTAATACCAAGCGGAAGTTTAATACTTGGTATATATAAAATATATATTTAATATTTAATAAATTTATTATTCGTCGCTTATTCAAATGTACAACGTGTATAAATACACGTACATTAGTAGAGTCACGTCTTTTTGTCTAAAAAGACGTAACTTTACATTAAAAGTAATAATTATTACATTAATGATTTAATTAATAATTAATGGCATTGTAATATACACAAGGTATATTACAGTAATTCTCAAGTGAGTTATGATGAAAATGAAAAGAAACAAGACCTTTATTTATATAAGGTCTTGTAAAACCAATTTGTCCACTTATCTGAAGTCAACCACAAATTAGGGAGGCCAACCTCCTCTATTTTCCCTTTACAACTTAAAATTCAAAATTACAAAAAGAAAATCCCCTTTTAAGAATGACATCATGCTCTAAAGGGTGAGGTAAGGCCTCTAGGAGAGATGTTTTGGCCTAGGATGAAGATCGTTGGGCATGTTATCCACGTTTTGTGGGATAACTAAGGAGATGATGTCTCGAGGCCCTCAGGTTGCAGATATGGAGTGCCGAGAGACCACATGATTAGCAATGTCCACTTGCACATATGGAAGCTCGCTCTATCACCACATTTTGATCCATTGTTAGTGCATCCACCACACCAACTAGCTTCTGGAAGGCAGATGGGTCTTTTCCATGTCGTACAAGTCACGTATTGTGGTAGGACCTTGCTTGGTGGCCAGTTTTGGGAGAACAAACCTATCTTGGGCTTCCATGGGGCAAAGAGCCCATAGGTTGGATGTTGTAGGCCTGCACACCGGATCATAGGGATATGTCTTTGAAGGCTTACATGGCATCATGGAGGATCTTATCCAACCCCTAGTACCCTAACGACTTGCCTAGGAGAGGCAAAACACCATCTTTTGAGGGTTGATGTCATGCTTGAGGGGGTTTGATGGTGATGGAGTTATTGCACATTGACACTTGGCACGTTTTGACCGGAGGGTGCATGGATTGACCTTAACACTTGATGAGGAGGCTCAAGGAGCCCCAACAACCTCCATTTTTCTCTCCAGCGACTTGCTCAAGTGGTCAAAATGTCCCCTAAATGGGTGATGACATCTTATTTTTAAGGTTTCTATTGCGTTAAAGTGAAATTTAAATATTATTGTTTGATGCAAGAGGTAAGATAAGGGTTGTTGACCCCTTATCTTATGTTTTACCATTGCTAAGTGGACAAACTATGTTTTAAGGTTTTTGTATAAATAGAGATCATGTGAATCTTATTTCATAACATATCTCTCCCATTGTGAGAGGCCAAGGACACTAGAATTTTCGCTACCTTCAATCTTTTTTCTCTCTTGTGCTATGGTATGGTGTTATCTTTGTTTATTGGCTACATGATGATGATGCGCTAGCTTATGGAGGTCATTTCTATCTCTTTATAGTAGTTTCTCTTGGCATTTATCTTGTTGCAACTTGAATTTGGTAAAGACTACACTTGTTTTTTTCTTTGTTCAAAGTTCAAGGTTATTTGTTAAGTTTGAGTAGGGAGTATAAGGGCATACAACCCTACCTAGCTCCACCATAATCTATCATAGAAATATTGTTTGCAAGGGTTTGCTAAGGAAGTATAAGGGCATACACCCCTTAGCCTAAATCCTAGCTAGGATACTTGCCTTGCGGAATAAGAGGATTTATACCCCCAAGGAGGTAGTACCTCTCGCTCTCTATCTTGTGGCCCCATTAACCCATTAATCAAAGGCACTGGTCATTGCGTTGGAGAAACAAAATATTGCATTGATAAATGTGAAAAGTCAAGGTCTTGAAGTTCTCTCACTTGGATATTATTCTTTGAGCCTTAGGCTATCTTGCCTCATCAAGGCATCCCCTTTCTCGCACTAAAACTTCTTTTTGTTACAAAACTAACCTACAACCACTAGGGCTGCAGTAAAGCTAACCTTTTAACCCTAGGAAACTTCCAAACTAACCTTAGGAAATAACTATAATTTCTCCCTAACAAACTATTGACCCTAACACACTTTTTAGGCTAATTAGGAGTAACTTTTGTGGGTTAACTTTGCTGATATTTAGCTTGTTTTGCTACAACCATTAAGGTTGTTATCCTTTGTTGCAGATTTGTTATTTTACAACCACACTATTATGCTAAAGTCACAAGTTTTATTGCTAAAGTGGTTATGGTTCTTTGCTAGTTTATTTCTCACATTTATCTTGACATTTGGCATCTTATCTAACAACCTCATTTAATAGTTTCTTGTTGATATATACCTTTGTTTACTGTCGCTATTAGAGACAACAAGCTTAACTTTATTGTCCACTTGATGTATTGCATTGTATACTTGGTTTTCTTTGTGTCTCGGGAAGGTACTATCACTTTGCAGGTCACTCAAGGCTTTAACAACCTCAAAAAACCCTCAAGACTCATCACCAAGTTCCTTTTTCCATCTAGAAACTTGACCTATAGGGGCATTCGTTCATACATCTCACTTTCCATCTCATTTCTCCCTAGGGTCATCGAGATTCCCCCCTTGAGGTGACTACCTCACCTCTAAAGTGACGGGAACACCTGCCTAAGGTGACAGTAGGTAGGTGCTCTTTTAGTTGTCGTCATTTTGGTGGTTGGGTCCGGTTTTTCCCAACCTACAACTTGTGCAATAACATTTTGGCGTCATTGTCGGGGAGTATTTTGAATCCTCTTCTGAACCCTAACGACACCTTGGCAAGCTATCTTAAAGCCTTTTTTCCCTAGATTGCTTGGCGACTCCACCCGAAGGATGTTCCCTTTCCACCCTTGATGAGCTTTTCTTGAAGCTCATCTGACTACTCCACCTTCCATGAACCCACCTTATTCATTTTCCATCCTTTGATGAGCCTTTATCTCATCTGGCAACTCCATTGAGGTGTCTTTTCAGTCAATGGAAATATGGCACCATGGGATGAACCCTCATCCAGAACTCGTTATGCCTCAAAGAGGGCACTTCTACAAATGGAAAAGGAAAAGGTTGTTGAGGAAATGATGAATTGTATAAAAGAGTTATTTCATGCCAAAGAACTAGCCCTTGAAGATGAAGAAGTGCTCGAAGAACAAACATATGAAGAAAGTTACCAAGAAGATCCTAATGAATTTTCTCATGTTGAAGATCTGAATGAAACATTTGATGAAGATGGAGTGCTCATATCTTCTCTTCCATTTGATGAAGACATCCATGCCTCTGTTCCTCCTGCACATCAGGAAGAGAACATGATGAGTTGTGATCCTTTCAAAGATCTTGATGATACTTTATTCCATGACTTCGGAAGTGAAGAAGTATTGGAGGAAACCTTGGATACGATAGATCCTCTTGAAGAAACGCGAACAAAGAACTATGCACTAAGGATCAAGCCTCTTGTGATGAAGAGGCGATGGAGGGGCGTGTCCATAAGAAGAAAGAAGAATTCTAATAAAGCGCAACATATTGAGGCACCACTATCTTTGCTCCCACTTGATGAAGGCGACGTTGTCCAACCTTTCTCTCCTCCTGCACATGATGTAGAAGAAGCGATCAGTCTCGATGATGAAGAATTTGAGGATCCAATTGAAACCACCTTAGCCTTTGTCCTTACTACACACAAAGACGAAGAGATGGCCATTTTTAGTCACACTAGTGGTCTTATGAAAGAACCCTTCAATATGGTTGATGAGCATATATACACTTTCATACAGACTGGAAGACGTAGGTGGGATTTTGGTTGTCTCATTTTTTATAGAGACCCCATTTACGACATTGAGGATAGCCCTCAAGAAAAGGGGTTTGATTTGTCATCTCCAGAGGACTACTTTTCATGTGTGTATGATTCATATGTTTGGCATCCTGATGATGACATGATTACAGATTTATTCAAGGATCGGTCACAACATTTTCAGGATAATTTTCAGTCACCCCTTGGGACTTGTGATGCATATCCTTTTGGAGACGCGGAATTGTTCTATGAGGATTTTCAACCACCTTCAGCCTTGATTTCAGATGAACACCAGGACGTGGCCATCTAAAAACAATCAGAGGCTCACTCTACAAAGAAAAAGTATTTTTATTTTGGAGATTTTTACAAAGATTTGCAGGTGAAGAGGTGATGTCTTTCTGGACCTGAGCCTATCCCTTGCCTTTGGTCTCGTTCTCCGAGAAACCATGCAATCTTGTTCTGATCTCTCATCTCCTCTCAGTTTTCGATAGGCATTGATTCTTTATGCATGAATGAAGATGAGCCATCTTCTACGTATGGCAACCCTCTTCATAGATGGATTGATCAAGCTTGTGGCTATCACTTCAGGCAAAATTTTTGGGATCATCAGGATTGCGGTTTCTCTTTCCAATAGGATTTCCTCCCTCCCACCCATCTTCATGAGTTTCATCTCACGATTCATTTTATGACTATCTATGCTCATGATTTTTATGTGCTTGACTTATCTTTGTTGTATTACATGATTAAGCATAGGGGGAGATACTTTGATGGGATGATCAACTGGTTGCATTGGTTGTATGACTGCACCTGACATCACTCATCACATGATCTTCAGGGCCCCCAAGGCCCCCAGGTAAGTAGGTAGGTCATCTTACTTTCCTTGCATTTGTATCTTGATTGCTAATATTAGTTTAGATGCATTTCATATTTTATTTTTCTCTACCCGCATATCGATTTCATGCTTAGTTTAGAAATTTTTGAAAAATGCTAAAATTTTCTTTTCTAGAATAGTTTCCATTCAGATTTTGATGTATATGGACGAAGGGTGATAGAACCACCCTAGATTTTATGGTTTCTTGTTTGAGTGTAGGAACAAATCTACCAGGAGATGTTGTGGTTCTCATGCACTCTACGACGAGCACATGTCCCCAAGTAGGAGCCAGATGTTATCCCCGTTTTGTGGGATAACTAAGGAGATGATGTCTCGAGGCCCTCATGTTGCAGATATGGAGTGTTGAGAGACCACATGACTAGCATTGTCCAATTGCACATACAAAATCCTTCTCTATCACCACATTTTGATCCATTGTCAGTGCATCCACCACACCAACCAGCTTCTGGAAGGCAGATGGGTCTTGCTCCATACGATACAAGTCAGGTATTGTGGTAGGACCTTACTTTGTTGTCAGTTTTGGGAGAACAAGCCTAGCTTGGGATTCCATGGGGAAAAGAGCCCATAGGTTGGATGTTGTAGTCCCGCACACCGGATCACAGAGATATGTTTTTGGAGGCTTACATGGCATCATGGAGGATCTTATCCAGCCCCCAGTACCCTAACAACTTGCCTAGGAGAGGAAAACCATCATCTTTTGAGGGTTGACGTCATGCTTGAGGGGGTTTGATGGTAATGGAGTTATTGCACATTGACACTTGGCACGTTTTGACCAGAGGAGGCATGGATTGACCTTAGCACTTGATGAGGAGACTCAAGGAGCCCCAACGACCTCCATTTTTCTCTCCAACAACTTGCTCAAGTGGTCAAAACGTCCCCTAAAGGGGTGACGACATCTTATTTTTAGGGTTTCTATTGTGTTAAAGTGAAATTTAAATATTATTATTTGATTCAAGAGGTAAGATAAGGGTTGTTGACCCCTTATCTTATGTTTTACCCTTGCTAAGTGGACAAACTATATTTTAAGGTTTTTGTATAATTAGAGATCATGTGAATCTTATTTCAAAACATATCTCTCCAATTGTGAGAGGCCAAGGACTGGAATTTTCGCTACCTTCAATCATTTTTCTTTCTTGTGCTAGGGTATGGTGTTCTCTTTGGTTATTGGCTACATGATGATGATGTGCTAGCTTATGGAGGTCATTTCTATCTCTTTATGGTGGTTTCTCTTGGCATTTATCTTGTTGCAACTTGAATTTGGTAAAGGCTACACTTGTTTTCTTTGTTCAAAGTTCAAGGTTATTTGTTAAGTTTGAGTAGGGAGTATAAGGGCATACAACCCTACCTGGCTCCACCATAATCTATCATAGAAATATTGTTTGCAAGGGTTTGCTAAGGGAGTATAAGGGCATACACCCCTTAGCCTAAACCCTAGATAAGATACTTGCGTTGGGGAATAAGATGATTTATACCCCCAAGGAGGTAGTACCTCTAGCTATCAATCTTGTGATCTTGTTAACCCATTAATCAAAGGCACTAGTCATTGCATTGATAAATGTGAAAAGTCAAGGTCTTGAAGTTCTCTCACTTGGATATTATTCTTTGAGCCTTAGGTTATCTTGCCTCATTGAGGCGACCCCTTTCTCTCATTAAAACTTGATGTTGTTACAAAACTAACCTACAACCACTAGGGATGCAAAAAAGCTAACCTTCTAACCCTAGGAAACTTCCAAACTAACCCTAGGAAATAACTATGATTTCTCCCTAACAAACTACTGACCCTAGCGCATTGTTTAGGCTAATTAGGAGTATTTTTTGTGGGTTAACTTTGTTGATATTTAGCTTGTTTTGCTACAACCATTAAGGTTGTTAGCCTTTGTTGCAGATTTTCTATTTTACAACCGCATTATTATGCTAAAGTCACAAGTTTTATTGCTAAAGTGGTGATGGTTCTTTGCTAGTTTATTTCTCACATTTATCTTGACATTTCACATCTTATCTAGAAACCTCATTTAATAGTTTCTTTCCGATATATATACCTCAGTTTATTGCTGCAATTAGGGACATCAAGCTTAACTTGCTTGTCCACTTGATGTAGCTTAACTTGCTTGTCCACTTGATGTATTGCATTGTATACTTGGTTTTCCTTGTGTCTCGGGCATGTACTATCTCTTTGCAGGGCATTAGAGGCTTTGGAAACCTCAAACAACCCTCAAGACTCATCACCAAGTTCCCTTTTTCCATCTAGAAACTTGACCTATAGGGGCATTTGTTCATACATCTCACTTTCCATTCATTCCCCCCTAGAGTCACTGGTATTCCCCCCTTGAGGTGACTACCTCACCTCTAAAGTGACGGGAACACCTGCTTAAGGTGACAGTGGGTAGGTACTCTTTTAGTTGTCGCCATTTTGGTGGTTGGTCGGGATTTTCCCAACTTACAACTTGTGCGATAACAGGGCATCCAAAGGCCATAAACCCTACCAACAAATGCTCTAGTGCATGACAAGTGTCTCTCTCTCCATCAAACCATGCCACATCACCATCATCCATGAGAAATCCCATCAAAACCCTAGCCCTCACGTGACGTCTAAGGCATAGAAGGGGACGTTTTGGGCCTTCCAAGGCCAATGTTGGGGTGCAAAAGTTTGGAACATGCTCATCTCATAGTGTCCAAGTGCCTCCAAAGGCAATGTTCCTCTTCCCATGTGTCCAAGGAGAGGGGGCACATCATCCAAACTATGGGCTTCATGCCCCAATGAAGGTCCAAGTGACCTTGTGCTTCCATGAAAAATACTTCCACCTGTCAAATCCCTGTAAAGACAAACAAATTCTCCCTCCAAGGGTCCACAAGTCACACATATCATGCCAAGTAAGCCATATCTAATAAAATAACCAGTGAAACATGTGCATCAAATCCCCCTTTTCAAAATAAACAAATGCTCAAAGACATTATAACAACTTGCCAAATTTAAGTATGGGAGGGTTGTCATGGTGACCTATTGGGTAGATCATTCCTGAAGTCAAGGAGTGTTTCCCAAGATGACCCTTTCTAAGTCATGTAAGAGAGTGTGAAGTGGATGGGGGTGTAACTTTTGGGCTTGGGGTTTCTTGACATACAAGGGCTCATATTGTCTCATTTATGGGTGCCTTTGCAGAGGGTGTGTTTGCTCGAGTTACCAACTATTTAGGTGCAATTTTTCCCAGACCCCTTCTTATCCATATTTCCAATCCCTGCTTTCATTTATTTATAATTTTCTAGTCCCCTTTATAAGGTTTTCAAGCTGTAGCATTTGCAATTTGGGACCGGGGTGGGCACTGAGTAAGTAGAGCTCAAGTTGGACTGACTTTTGATGGTCCTTATTTGTTGTTTTCACTTTCTTTTCAACATTAGTTTCTTATTCTTTTATAGCAGTTGCTATCTTCCTCTAGGCCATCATCCCCTCTTCCCATGAAATGAGGTACAAGCCCTTCTTGGGTCAGTAATACCCGAAAACCCAAAAGATGAGGAAATGAAGGGAAACGATCGTGGAAAATGATAAGTATGGACGTGAGTGGTACGATGAATCTTCAAGGAGACCCCCCTAGTAACGACCTCATTCCCGAGGGTAGCCCACTTGCTAGGACGACATGTCAACCACCAAGGTGAAATGGGACAAAAGGAATAACTTCCAATCAAATGTTTTCAAAATAAAGAAAGGATCCTTTGCAACATGTTCAAATGCTTCAAATATTAAAATGACACTTACCACGACACCATACTTGTTACCTCATGAAGCAAGACCTATTGTCCTTTGTGGGCCAAGCTGGGTGTGGTGGATGTTGCTGCCACCAATCGAATGGTGACGTGTGGTATGATAGGGGCCCCTACATGATCATATTCTTCTCAGTACTCCATATATGCAACCTGAGGGCCTCAAGACATCATCTCAATTATCCCTAGGAATGGGGGACAACAATCCTAACAAAATCTACAACTTTAATATGTTATGTTTGTTGATCTTGTGCCTCCATGTCCTTCCCACTACTACAATCATGTTGTCTTGAAAATTTAAAACGAGGGGTCCAACAAGCCCTAACCACACATGTTGACTTTCCCTCGAGTCAACTTCCATTGATTTTGCTAGATTCAACATCCTCTACTTCCTTTCCAAATGAGGAGACCAACTCTAAAACCTGTTAAAGTTTCTGCTATTATTAGGTTACTTTCAATTTACTAGATAACAATAGCATAGACAGGATCACTGAGAGAAACACAATCACAAGAGTACACAAACATTTATCTTGGGAAACCCTCAAGGGGAAGAAAACCCAATAAAACTTCCTTAATATATATAGCCAATACAATGCCAAGATAATGAACTAGACAACAGAGAATATCCAACACTGAGCAACATGCCTCTCTCTCTTCCTTCTTCCGGCAACCGACAACTGCAACTTCCTTCAAAACTTGCGCACTAGATGAGTGAGCTGAGTGTGTGTCTAAATGAGGCGCTGACCTCTCTTATTTATACAATTCTGGCACGTGTGGAAGTGTCTCTTCACTGGCAGGGACGACTTCTTCTTCTGGGTGGTTATAACCACCTTTAATATATTATGGGGCCTCTTTAATATATTCTGGGGCCGACTTCTTATTTAGCCTATTACAATTAAGGTTTGACCTATCCACAAAAGGGGATTTGGTCAATTACAATGCCCGACATGATCAATCCACAAAAGGGGATTGATCTAATCAATAATAAATATATTTTATCTTTATCCACAAAAGGGGATAAGAATATTCTTTGCAGTTACACAATATTTTAA
>ML779247.1:656795-676929 GCA_009831015.1 Picea engelmannii | reverse complement strand
ATCTTGTACTTGAACATTTAAGTGGGGTAAAAGGAGGTTGCCCCCTCGAAGAGGCTTATTATCTGAAATTATCTCTTTTTCAAGGCGTTGAGTACTTTTTCTGAGGTTTTTATATGCTATATTGATGTTTGGTTCTTAACACGTCCTTTGTTCCTCCCTTTCCTTTTGCTCTTAACAAATTAGAATTGGTTGAAGTAGTTGAACCAACTCATTAGTTAAGTTAATTAAAAGTTTCAACCAACTTTTAGTTAGGGGGAAAAGTACTAATCATAATAAGGGTCATAATTAAACAATAACTAGTAGGTGGGACCCCTTGTGACTCCCATTAGCTTATGACAATCATAATATAATTATTAGTTAAGAAAAACACACCTCCTTATGACTCCCATCCACATATTCACATTTGTTAATTTAACTCATGATATTTGAAATTATTTCCAAAAACATTACTCATATGTCCATAAATAAAACATACTGTCCAAATGTTCCTAAAGTCAACTGTCACCAATAATAGATAAAATAAAACTCAAAAGCCATATTTTCCGGTTTGTGAGGCCATCTTTCCTTTGCTGATGCTATCATCTTTTAGTCCTTCTGCACCTGCCTTAGGCTATGTGGAATCCTTAAGTCTCATGTTGTTGATCATATGAGAACAATCGTCCTTCCAATGCAAGTGGGAGGACACAGATTTACCATAATTATCTGAAGATGCGAAAGGGACAGTAGCGGCCTTCTCTTTGACAAAGGCATAATAGGCCTCTGTTTTTAGCCTTTTATTTGAATAGCTCATCCCCGCATGTGTGATTGATTAGAAAATGATCTTTTAATTAACCATACATGACAACTCTTTAAAAATATGAAATAGATTTTGGCTTAGCAATATATCATAGTCATGCAATCCAATCCATACCAATTGTTAAACTTTTTGTCGATGATCAGGGGGTGAACAAAAGGTTCTGGGATATGCAAGGGGTTTGTATTGAGTGAAACATGATATAATGAGGGGGAAAAGAACATGGTTACTACTCAACGACAACAACAATCAACTGTAGTGAAAATCAAAGAAACATCATTTTAATCCAACCAAGACATTGCCACTTCCAACTGCTTCACACATAAATTCTTTCAACTGTAATCAATTTTAGAACAGAGAGTGGAAAATGAATATGGGAAAGCGAGGGGGTTATAATTAGCGGAAAGCGGAATAATGGTGGGGGAAAGGAAAATGGACATTGTTCATGAAATTGATTAAGTAATCCATATAATCATTATATATAAGGAAATACACCGACCGAATGACCATTGTGACCCAACTAACAACCATTGTGCATAACCAAACAATTTTGTTCATTAACTAGTCCACTGTGCTTAATCAAATATTTAACACTTTGTTTTTATTTATTTAATATCTGAGCAATTTCACAAATTAATACATAGTCAATTTCTTCACTCTGCTCATTAATTACTGCCAATCATTTCAATCATCAAACATAGACATAAAAATCGTGCTTGATTTTGTGTTTAAATTCATTAAATAATTAAATTTCATACATAATGGACGACCAATGCAAGGGTCCATATTCATCTTGAAAATATCCTGGCTTGCTAATTAAACACGCTGATAACAACCATCATTCAAACTCATAGTCTTCCATGAAATAATCAACCATTCGACAAAACGCAGTTGCATTTTTGTGGTTGTACAGGCCCAAATTTCCCTTTATTCTAAACATTCAAAATGTGGGGCTATCCCTCTAACACAAGGCAACAACAACATACCCAACCTCATAATACCATAATCGAAATGCAACAAAGCCATATCTAGAAAACTCTTGTGATTACCTCTGAGTGCGCAACCCCAGATTTTCATAACATACACAGTGGGTAACCACCCAAAAACCACGGTGCAACATTACCATTTTATAATTCTAAACACACAACACATTATTAACTCAACCATCGAGTCGAGCTATCGATCTAACATAGTATTGCTTCAAATTGATCAAAATACCACCAACCATGCTGTGTAAAACTTGGGCCTATACAATCACATAATCGTAATGCATACAATGGATGGATTTTCTACAGTCATTGGGTTGCAATAATCGTTTGGCCCTAACAAAACAACTCATAGTTACAATGACCATTTTATCGTGGAGTAGGAACACCAGACTTACGAATGAAATATGCATGAGCGTTCTTTAGCAATCGTAACCAATGTCAAATCAAACATCCAAATAATCTTAGTGAAAAAGGACAATGATGGTGTATCAACCAACCAATTCACCACTATCGTAACAATCAATCGACCTAACAAGTTGTGGCAACCACACATACCCACGCATCAACTCGAATCGGGACTGTGACCCTATAAATTAAACAATACTGAGTTATTAAACAAAAGGAGAGAGACTGTGTGCTTTGAAATGTGCAATTAACAATGCAGGGTTTACTATTGTTATAACAGAGGCAGTGACTAGATACCAAACCAACATGACTATCACATGACCAACTGGGTGAGCTTGTACTCAAATTAGTCAACAATATACAACCAACCAACAATAACCAAGTAGTAAACCCGACAGGCCAGGCCGGTATTCTCTATCAACCTTCAGACTGATGGGCTAAGGGTTTGTTTTGTAGCCCGCACAGGGAGAAACAGAGCCAACTCCTTGTAATGGTGAAACCTCCGAGGCCAACGGTGCATACATAGAGAGAACAACGACTCATTCGTGGACATGTAACAAATCCATGACATGGGGGCTATAACAGAGGAGTGAGACTCCAACTCGGCCAATAACGATACTTAACACACGCAGGGTATGACCCTTGTGGTTCTCCAGTCAACAACCACAATGTTGAAGTGAAGACAGGGACGAGAACTTAACAAAATAACCCACTGCACAACCTTTTAGTGGTGGAAACAAACTAATGCCCCAGTGAACAAAACAAAGTGACACAAAGTGCCTCCAAACATTAAACCCATAAAAGACAGAGACTGGACATAGCGATGCGAACGCGTGAGGACATCCAACCAACCAAAACCAACAAAACTCTCCAACTAAACCAACCAAGATCACAGAGAGCCCCTATGGCTGCTAACACCCAGGATGGCCCAATACATTGAAACTTCAGATATTTATCATAGAGAAAACCACCAACAATTCATTCCAAGAGCACAAGTTTACACAGTTGCAATACTTAAGGAAAACACAAACCAATACACCCAAGCCAATATCCATTTGATAACAGAGCAGACTCGTGGATGGCCAAAAAAAGACATACATGTGATCAAAGCGCCTTAAAACACGAGTTGGTCGAGTTGTTCCCCTCTGCTAAGAAATCAGAGCATAACCACAACAACAATGTTTGAGCAATAACCCGACTAGGGTGGCGGCTAACAGGAGTAAAGGTGATGTGCAATAAATGCACATCACTTCCACACTCAAGTTCATTCAATTCTTAGTACATGCTAGCTACTAATCAAACAAATCATCCAATTTGAACCATGCATCGGGACCAACAACCCTTAATTTCCAAGAGCGCCACCCACATCACATATTACCATCTCCACTATACATAAATGCATGTCAACTATGTTCTATAAAACCTCAATAAATTGCATGGCTATCATATGTTAGCTATGATTTGCCACAATCATTTTAATGTATATAGTATAGCATGTTAGCATAGGATAGTTTCTCCCTTTTGTATTTGGGTTGACATTGCTTAATCTCCTTTTAATTTCCTTTCATTTGTTGTTACTAACATATGATGTTGCAGGTGTACCAAGTAATAGATCCAAGAACAGACAACAATGATAACCATGAAAAACATCGGTATAAAAGTTGAGCTTGGAACAACAAAAGGAACCGTGTATAATATGCATGATCCATTATCCAATAAAACAAGATATCGTCAACCATGTAAGCAGTGTCGAACAGTAGCATAACATCAAATAAGCACCAGAATTGATCTCCAATCTACAAGGGGGTCCCACCTACTAGTATTATTCAACTTTTATAATAATAGGCTTTAGCAACACTTTGCGGGAAAAACTTTGTTCTGAATTTAATCGTCAACAAACTGGCGACTCCACGGGGAAATTTGTTTTCAACAGAGTTAGAACTCAGAACTCATAGTTTTGCAGACCAAGAACAATAATTTTAGAGGATGTAACCAAAATAATTATGCAACAGGGGGAAGTGAGCGGATGTAATTGAAAAATGACCGGGAATTGGGAATAAATCATGAAAAATGTTAAGTATGAGGGGGGTTATCCCTGTATGCATAATCATTCAACCAGAATCGACTCTTAATTCAAGGGAAAAAATTAAATTCTCTGCTCTTTTATTTTCAAATGGATGAAGAAATGGAAAGAAGAAGCGGGATATAACCAATCTCTTTATAAGACAACATTGAAAGTAGATAAAAAATTCAAGTGTGTCCTCAGGGAAAACATCATAACATCTGTGTAAGCTTGATTGTTATTGACTAACAACATCTCGCAGGAG
This sequence comes from Picea engelmannii, assembly GCA_009831015.1. Lineage (NCBI taxonomy): Eukaryota > Viridiplantae > Streptophyta > Pinopsida > Pinales > Pinaceae > Picea > Picea engelmannii. The sequence goes on along the minus strand of ML779247.1, from coordinate 672,415 downwards.
TGTCACTGTGGAATAACTGATCCAACATTTTATTTCTGACTAAATTAAAAGATGGCAAAATGCGAAATCCAGCAAAATAAAACTGTAGAAAATTAAAATAGCAGAAACAAAGTGACAGAAAAGTAAAACAAATAGGAAATACTTAAAACAGAAAACGAAAATCAACTACTATAATCAATAAAAGAAAAATAGCAAAAAATGAAAACAAAGCTATATTACTAAAATACAGAAAATCCAGACAACGTTAGAGCTTTTCAAGTTGGTTCCACGTAATGCTTTAAGTGGGAACCGTTAGTGTTGTAGGAAAACAATCGCTCCTGTAAGTCTTTTAGAACGTAAGAATTGGTACCTAAGACAAAAGTGATCTTGAAAAGACCCAGCCATAATTTCTGAAATTTTGAATGTCTTCCCTTATCAGCGTGAGTTGAATCCCATAGCAAGACTTTTTCATTGACCTTAAACTTGACAGTCTTCACACTCTTGTTGAAATACTTCTTAACAGTTTGTTGTCTCCTTTTAATATTATCCAAAGCAAACATCCTTTGTTCTTCCAAAGCTAGTAGTGCACTTATCCTTTGTGAAACATCTGAAGAATTTAACTCTTCGATCTGTAACATCATCCTTAAGGAAGAAAGTTCCAGCTCTATTGGCAAGAGGGCTTCTTGACCATAAAAAAACTGAAAAGGAGTACAACTAGTGCTTACGTTAGCGGTAGTTTTATCTTCCCAGAGTGCGTAGGTGAGGAGAGTATGCCACTGACGAAGCTTATCTTCGATGAGCCTTTTGACGATTCTTACCATATTTTTGTTGGTAGATTCGGCCTACTCGTTTCCTTGGGGGTAATAAGCTGATGAGGTGAAATGTTTAACCCCCAACTTGGCTAGAAATTGAGTCAGCTTAGCAGAAATAAAATCGGGGCCATTGTCTGTAATAATTTCTAATGGAAGACCAAATCTAGAAAAAATATTATTTTCAAGGAAAGAAATTACCTGGTCATCTGTGGAATGTTTAATTGGGACAACTTTAGCCCATTTTGTAAAATATTTTGTGGTTGTCAAAATAAAAACTTGTCTAACTGAAGAAGGGGGATTAATAGGACCAATGAGATCTAATCCCCACTTTGAAAAAGGAAAGTCTGGTAGGACAGGTTGTAATGGAATGGCTGAAAGGCATTCTTTCCCAACAAATTTTTGGCACTTGTCACAAGACCTCAAAAAAACATAGGAGTCACAAAAGATTGAAGGCCAATAGTATCATTTTCTAATAATTTTGAAAGCAATAGTTTTAGCAGAAAAATGACCTCCTACATGAATGACAGAATTTGATGAGCCATGAGCTTCTTGCAACAGTTTTTGTGCGTCTTCATTGTTTACACAGTGAAGCAACACACCATCAGTAGATCTTCGAAATAAAAAGTCTCCTATAATTACATATCTTGTAGATTCAAGACAGAGTCTTCTCCTTTGATGAGTATCTAAGTTGTCTGGACATCTTTGGTTCTGTAAATAATAAACCAAATTTTTGTACCAAGGATGTTCGGACACAGGGAGGGTCTGATCGTCAATGTAAACGAGGGTTGAAACAGAACTATCTTCTTCATCAATTTCTTCACCATTCTCAGCATGTTGAGTCAAGTGAAGGGCTAGGTCACGTCCCTTGATAGTGGTAGAATTTATGATATTCAAATCATGCTCCTGGATCTTGGTCTTGGCAAGCCAATGTGCAATTTTTCCTGAAAGATAAGTCCGTGAGAGAAAAAACTTGACAACAGGTAAAGGGACCTTTACCAATGTATTCTTACCTAAGATGCAGTGGAGAAAATTTTCAACGGCCTTAACAAGAGAGAAAGCATGTTTTTCAATAAAAGAATATTTAAATTCATCATCAGACAAACTTTGACTCATGTAAGCCACAGGTTTTTCCTTCCCTTGGTCATCATTTTTCATGAGGACAACGGAAACTCCCTCCTCAGTAGCATTAGTACATATCGTGAATTCCTTCTCAAAATCCATCTTTGCCAAAACCAGTGCAGAACTGATTGCTTTCTTAATCCATTCAAAATAATTTTCGACGTCATCTGTCCAAGAAAAAGAATGATCTTGCTTAAGCAAATTATGAATTGGTTTGACCATCATAGCAAAATCTGGGACAACCCTACAGACAAAGTTAATAACCCCCATAAAAGCTTGAAATTCTTTCTTGGAAGTGGGAGCAGGAAGATTAAGGATAGAAACAATCCTTTCAGGATCAATGCGTATCCCTGAATCGGAGACAATGTGTCCCTGGATTTTTCCCTTGGTAACACCAAAAATGGACTTGGAAGGATTTAGAGAAATGCCAAATTTCCAACATCGCATGAGAAATTTTCTCAAATGACCAAAATGATCTGATCATATTTTAGAGTATACTGTTAAGTCATCAACATAGATCTGAATGATCTTACCGATCAAATCGTCAAAAGCTAATTGCATAGATATTTGAAAGGTAGCACCTGCATTAGATAAACCAAAAGGCATATGTTAATAAGCAAAGGTACCCCAATGAGTAATAAAGGTGGTTTTATATTTATCTGCACTTTTTACCTTGATTTGATTGTAACCGGAAAAACCATCAAGTAAAGACATCATTTGTGACCCTGCAACTTGTTGCAAAATCATTTCCATGTTGGGAAGAGGGAAGTGATATTTTATGCTAGCTTGGTTTAATGCGCGAAAATAAACACATAATCTGATCTAACCAGTTGTTTTCCGAATAGGAACTAGATTTGAAACCCATTCAGAATACTTTACCGGAAAGATGATTCCAACCTTCAAGAGTTTTTCCAACTCCTTTCGAATAGTTGCTTCTAGCGCAGGGTTAATCGGTCTTTGTTTCTTCCTGGCTAGTTTTACACCTTCCTGAATGGGTATGACATGTTTTATAAGACCAGGATCAAAACCAGGAAGATCCTCATAAAACCAAGCAAAAACATCTTGAAATTTGCCAAGCAACTTGGCAAACTTCACTTTCTCTTTATCCGAACATTTGGCACCTATTTTAACATTCTTTGGAGTCTCAGGTGTCCCAATGTTCAAGGAGATGGTTTAACCCACCTTCATTTTCGACTCATGTTCTTTCTATTTCTCCTTGTTGCCTACATCACTCGAAGAAAATGAACTCTCTAGAGGAGTCAAGCCCTTAGGAATCTTATTATCTTCTATGGATATAATTTCCTTAGGCTTAAACGATTCATTTTGGATAAAAGCACAAATGCTCTCATCATTAGGGAGGACCTGCCAAGATTCTATATTGTCGGGGATATGTGGACGATACAGAGATTGGAAGGTACAATCAGGTCTGTGTGGCAGAAGTTGCCGAGTAGGAGAAGTTGCAAAAATAGCTAACCGATCAACGATTGATTTTAGTTCCCTCTTTGTGTGAGTGATATTGAAAGATAATAGGTTCGAGATAAGTGTCCAAACAATTTGGTTGTATCGTTTCATCAACTTGTTGCTAGGGGAATAAATCTTACGTACAAGGTTAACAACAAGCTCAGAATCCCCGAAAAATGAAAGGTGACCACAACCAAGATTATAGGCGTTTTCAATGCCTAATAATAGAGCTTCAAATTCAGTGACATTTTTTGTGCAAATAAACTCCAACCTATAAGAAAAGTTATGAATTTTTCCTACAAGAGAAATCAAGCAATACCAACTCCATTACCTTCATTAGAGAAAGAACCATCAAAGTGCATGTGCCACATACCATCATCTAAATCGATTTGTTCCAAAGGAATATTACCCTCCTCAACAAACATGGAATACACTCCTAAGTCCTCTTCGAGATAGTTTACATTAGGCTGTGGAACACTTTCTATGTAAGGTGATATCCTTCCTTCTCTAAGGACTATAATGTTTTTTTCGTTCCGAGGAACGAATAAATGTGTTCCGTCGAGTGAGAGGTATCCACCTGTTAAGGCTTTCCAATCTCTTCCCAAGATAATTGAGTAATTTCTTACCAACATATCAATTACCTGAATGTTGAAGGTTGTCCTTATCTCAGGATGAGCGCACAAAACTAAAGTCGCATCTTTAACCTCACCTATGGTATTTTGTTGTAGATTATTATATGAGAGCATGCTTCTGGTGTTTTCATTTGTACAAGACAATCCTAGCTCTTCCATAATAATCTTTGACATCACACTTGGGCCCAAATCTCCATAAATAAGGCAACAATGGGCAATCTTATCCATAATATTTACAGAAATATAAAAAGGGGGATTTTTTACAGGGTATCTAAAGTTATGTACACCTACTTTATTTACAGAAGAATCCTCCTTGTTTACCTCTTCAGAAAGATTGGCTACAACGAAAGCTTTTCCTTCCATGAATTGTTTCAAATTCATCTGTTGGTCAGGGACGACAACCATGTCTAGGAGGGTTGCATCTTCTTTGATGTTGGCCAACTGATTCAAGATATTGTATTTGGAAGAAGGGAGAGGGGGAGTGATTTATTGACTCTCGGGAACCTTAGGAACCTAGAGAGTAGCAGTAGTTGAGGATGAGCTCGTTCCAGAAGAACTATGGGGAGGATCAAATTTCCCCTTGGGAGCATAGACTTTGTTTCTAGTGTTGATGACCATGCAATATTTTGGCTCTGCAAAGTCTAGGAAAATGATAGTAGCTTCTGGTCTTTTACCAAAGATCTTATCTCTATCACTCTTCTTTACCTCACATGTGGTTTCTTCGTGGTGTTCCTCGCAAAATTTACACCAACTCCGAGGAAGGATAAGTTTAGGCTGAAAATTGTTTCCAACTAGATTTCTAAAGGGGGGTGCAGAAGAGGATGAAGCTCCAGGGGTGAGAGGGGAGATAGTACCCTTCCACTCAAATGCTATCATACGATTGTTCATATCTTGTACTAGCTGTAAGAGAGCGGACATGTATGTCTGTCTAACCGATTCTCCCTAGGGAAGACTAGTTCTTTCAAGTTGTTCTTCATACTCTGAGCAAGTATGCAGAGCGGAACCGAGATTATCAATGGATTTTTCTTCAAGCCTATGACGGTAGGGAGAAGGCAATGCATTGTAGTAATGCATGAAAGCGGCTTGGTTCTAAAGGCGGATAAGTTTGGGGATTTGGTTGTATAACTTGGTGAAATGCAAGTTGAAAGACTTGATGGTCTCACTCTCCTTATAAGTGATGTTATTGTATTCCATTAACTTCTCGACGGGGCTTTTGGATTGCCCATAAGTGGATCGGAAACAATAGATTAACTCCTCCCAAGTAGACAGAATCTTAGGAGGAAGATCAAATAAATCAGTCGCAACCTTTCCTTCCAAGGAATTGATGAACAGGTGCATGCAGGTATCATTGTTGTTGGCCCCTATGTTATGACAAGCATTTGAAAATGCCTCCAGGTGTTCGTTTATATTGACAGTGTTATTTTCTGAAAACTTAGGCAAGTTCTCTTTAAACTTCGAAAGTGGACGAGTAGCAGGTGCTAGGTTAAGAGGAGAGGACACATGCCATGGTGTGGTTGTGGCGTCTTCTTCAAATTTAAAAGGCCCATACTTTTTAATTATTGTGGTGGGGTTTGTAGTGGATTGGACAGGGATATGGTGGCTATATAAGCTACCAATCATTGATGATGATGAATATTGAGAAGATGGATCACTCTTAGTGCCACCAGAGCCTCCACTAGATGCCATCCTATGGATAGTAGGTGAGGTAAAGAAAGACGAACTGGATGAATTAGATAAAGTTCTCCTTAGAGCACTCTGTTGGGAAGATAACACAACGTTTCTTCTTCATATTTCAACAATAGGATTGATTTCAGGTGACAAGCCTCTTCTTCTTCTAGAAGCACAAGAATCTAAGGACATGACAGAAAGGCCAAAACTGAAGAAAAGGAAAGGTTACTGTTGATTTCTAGGTTGTCTACGTCTAGCTTCCAATTGTCCTTGAGCACTAATATCTCGTTCAATTGTTGCCCAAGAATGTTTAAGCTCAACACGGGTGTTGGCAGTGTCTAAGATGGTATTAAACAGATTCAAAGCAATGTTGGACTGATCTTGAAGGACTGGCTCAATATTGGGTTGCCTTGCAACAGGAAAAGTCATCAAGGATAAAATAGTCTAAGAATCAATATCAGAAAAGAAAGATGTATCGATGAAAATCGAGTATAAAAATTAACCGGAGAGATATCGAAGATCTCCCCAGTATGGTCACCAAATAAATGTTGAGGAAAAGACATGAAATGATCTTACTCAAGCATTTTCAGACTCTGCTTGGCTAGAGAAAAGTAGACGGGAATATTACGCTATGTTTATAGCCAACAAAAATAACATCTTAACTCACAAGTATTAATTACGAGTGCTTAGGCTAGTCTTTTATCAACAAGAAGCTTGCTGGAAATTTATTTTTTATGTAGTTTTCTGAACATGTCAGTTGTTGAAATAAATGTAAAGATAGAAGTAAAATCACCAAGATGATAATCAAGACAGATGAGACATAAATCAATCCTTTATTTCATTCAAATTCACCAAAGAATCATTTTCTTTACAAAATCTCATGAAGAAATTTTGGACCAAAGTCAAACTTAGACATCCCCGATGGAACATACAAAAGGATCTCTGACAGAAAACCAAAACTGAAATCTAAAAGTTGGATCATCTTGCCACAGATTGTTTCCCACTCGACTTTGCACAATAGCCTTTGTTAGTCATGAAAATTAATTCACAAACATACAAGTCTACACAGACTATCAAAGATAGATCAACAACTCTGAGAAACAAGTGTCTGAATGATGTGATTCAGCCATGAATATTGTTGTCTACAATAAGACCCTTCTATCATAAAAGAGAATTAGGCTTGTGATGAATAATGAATGAATGAAAACTGAACTATATCAACATAAACTCAAAGAGAAAACCTTAGTATGCTTCTGCTTCTATCCTCCTTTGTTCCTCCCTTTCCTTTTTCTTTTAACAAATTAGAATTGGTTGAAGTAGTTGAACCAACTCATTAGTTAAGTTAATTAAAAGTTTCAACCAAATTTTAGTTAGGGGTAAAAGTACTAATCATAATAAGGGTCATAATTAAATAATAACTAGTAGGTGGGACCCCTTGTGACTCCCATTATTTTATGACAATCATAATATAATTATTAGTTAAGCAAAACACACCTCCTTGTGACTCCCATCCACATATTCACATTTGTTAATTTAGCTCATGATATTTGAAATTATTTCCAAAAAAATTATTGATATGTCCACAAATAAAACATACTATCCAAACATTCTTGAAGTCAATTGTCACCAATAATACATAAAATAAAACTCAAAAGCCATATTTTCCAGTTTGTGAGGCCATCTTTCCTTTGTTGATGCTATCATCTTTTAGTCATTCTGCACCTGCCTTAGGCTGTGTGGAATCCTTAAGTCTCATGTTGTTGATCATATGAGAACAATCGTCCTTCCAATGCAAGTGGGAGGACATGGATTTTCCAGAATTATCTGAAGATGCGGAAGGGACAGTAGCAGCCTTCTCTTTGACAGAGACGTAATAGGCCTCTATTTTTAGACTTTTATTTGAATATCTCATCCCTGCATGCGTGATTGATTAGAAAATGATATTTTAATTAACCATACATGACAACTCTTTAAAAATATGAAATATATTTTGGCTCAACAATATATCAGACTCATGCAATCGAATCCATACCAATTCTTAAATTGTTTGTTGATGAGAAGGGGGTGAACAAAAGGTTCTCGGATATCCGAGGGGTTTGTATTGAGTGAAACATGATATAATGAGGGGGGAAAGAACACAGTTACTGCTCAACAAAAACAACAATCAACTGTAGTGAAAATCAAAGAAACATCACTGTCATCCAACCAAGACACTGCCACTTCCAACTGCTTCACACATAAATTATTTCAACTGTAATCAATTTTAGAACAGGGAGTGAAAAATGAATATGGGAAAGCGAGGGGATTATAATTAGCGGAAAGAGGAATAATGGTGGGGGAAAATAAAACGGATAGGGTTAATGAAATCAATTAAGTAATCCATATAATCATTCTATACAAGGAAATACACCAACCGAATGATCATTGTGACCCAACTAACAACCATTGTGCATAGCCAAACAATTATGTTCATTAACTAGTCCACTGTGCTTAATCAAATCTTTAACACTTTGTTTTTATTTATTTAATATCTGAGAAATTTCACAAATGAATACACAGACAATTTATTCACTCTTCTCATCGACTACTGCCAACCATTTCAATCAACAAATGTAGACATAAAAATCGTGTTCGATTTTGTGTTTTAATTCATTAAATAATTAAATTGCATACATAATGGACGACCAACGCAAGGGTTCATATTCATCTTACAAAGATCATGGCTTGCCAATTAAACACATTGATAACAACCATCATTCAAACTCGTAGTCTTCCATGAAATAATCAACTATTCGACAAAACACAGTTGCATTTTTGTGGTTGTACATGCCCAAATTTCCTTTGATTCTAAACATTCAAAATGTGGGGCTATCCCTCTAACAAAAGGAAACAACAACATACCCAACCTCATAATACCATAATCAAAATGCAAAAAAGCCATATCTAGAAAAATCTTGTGATTACCTGTGAGTGTGCAACCCCAGATTTTCATTACATACATAGTGGGTAACCACCCAAAAACCACGGTGCAACATTACCATTTTATAATTGTAAACACACAACATGGTATTAACTTAACCATCGAGCCGAGCTATCGATCTAACACAATATTGCTTCAAATTGATCAAAATGCCACCAACCATGCTGTGTAAAACTCGGGCCTATACAATCACATAATCGTAATGCATACAATGGATGGATTTTCTATAGTCATCCAGGTTGCAATAACCGTTTGTCCCTAACAAAACAACTCATAGTTACAATGACCATTTATTCGTGGTGTAGGAACACCAGACTTACGAATGCAGTATGCGTGAGCGTTATTTAACAATCGTAGCCAATTCCAAATCAAACATCCAAATAATCTTAGTGCAAAAGGACAGTGACTGTGTATCAACCAACCAATTCACCATTGTCACAAAAATCAATCGACCTAACAAGTTGTGGAAACCACACATACCCACGCATCAACTCAAATTGGGGTTGCGACCCTCTTAATTAAAAAATATTGAGTTATTAAACAAAAGGAGAGCGACTGTGTACTTTGAAATGTGCAATTAACAATGCAAGGTTTACCATTGTTATAATAGAGGCAGTGACTAGATACCAAACCAACACAACTGTCACATGACCAACTGGGCGAGCTTGTATTCAAATTAGTCGACAATATACAACCAACCAACAATAACCAAGTAGTAAAACTAACAGGCCAGGCCGGTCTTCTCTATCAAGCTTCAGACTGGAGGGCTAAGGGTTTGTTCCGTAGCCAACACGGGGAGAAACAGAGCCAAATTCTTGTAATGGTGAAACCTCTGAGGCCAACGATGCATACACAAAGAGAACCACGAGTCATTCATGGAAAGGTAACAAATCCATGACAGGGGGCTATAACAGAGGAGCGAGAATCTAACTCGGCTAGTAATGATACTTAACACACACATGGTATAACCCTCGTGGTTCTCCAGTCAACAACCACAACGCTGAAGTGAAGACAAGGCTGAGAACTTAAAAAAACAACCCATTGCGTGACCTTTTAGTGGTGGAAACAAACTAATGCCCCGGTCAACAAAACACAGTGATGCAGAGTGCTTCCAAACATTAAACCCATAAAAGCCAGAGACTGGACATAGTGATGGGAACGCGTGAGGACAACCAGCCAACCAAAACCAACAAAACTCTCCAACAAAACCATTCAATATCACAGAGAGCCCCTATGGCTGCTAACACCTAGGATGGCCCAATACATTGAAACTTTAGATATTTATCACAGAGAAACCCACCAACAATTCATTCCAAGAACACAATTTTACACAGTTGCAATACTTAAGGAAAACACAAACCAATACACTCGAGCCAATATCCATTTGATAACAGAGCATACTCATGGATGGCCAAAAAAAGACATATTGTGATCGAAGCACCTTAAAACGCGAGTTGGTAGAGCGGTTCCCCTCTGCTAAGAAATCGAAGCATAACCACAACAACAAGGTTTGAACAATAACTCGACTAGGGTGGCGGCCAATGAAAGGAGTAAAGGTGATGTGCAGTAAATGCACATGACCTCCACACTCAAGTTCATTCAATTCTTAGTACGCGCCAGCTACTAATCAAACAAATCATCCACTTTGAACCATGCATCGGGACCAACAACCCTTAATTTCCAAGAGCGCCACCCACATCACATATTACCATCTCCACTATACAGAAATGCATGTCAACTATATTCTATAAAACCTCAATAAATCGCATGGCTATCATATGTTAGCTAGGATTTTCCACAATCTTTTTAATGCATATAGTATAGCATGTTAGCATAGGATAGTTTCTCCCTTTTGTATTTGGGTTCACATTGCGTAATCTCCTTTTAATTTCCTTTCATTTGTTGTTACTAACATATGATGTTGCAGGTGTCCCAAGTAATAGATCCAACAACAAAAAACAATGATAGCCATGAAAAACATCAGTATAAAAGTTGAGCTTGGAACAAAAAAGGAACCGTGTATAATATTCCTGATCCATTATCCAATAAAACAAGATATCGTCAACCATGTAAGCATTGTCGAACATTAGCATAACATCAAATAAGGACCAGACTTGATCTCCAATCTACAAGGGGGTCCCACCTACTAGTATTATTCATCTTTTATAATAATAGGCTTTAGCAACAATTTGCGGGCAAAACTTCGTTGCGAATTTAATCGTCAACACTCTTCTAATTCCATCATCTCTACAAGTTGCCTCCATACTAACTCTTCGTTTGTCATCTTGGTAGCTTGTGCAAAAACAAAACTTGGCACTTGGAACTTTGTGGGCATCACTGCCTCCTTTCCATAAGACTAAATTGAACGAGAGTGTTCTCATTGAGCTTCTTGGTTGCAATATGGTATGCCTAGAGTACCACAAGTGTTCTCTCATCCCAATCATCTCAATTGACCCTTATCTAGTATTTTATTAAAGGCCTCGATAGTCCCATTGGCTTGCAAATAGTAGAGACTACTAGTGTGGGGTTGTTAAATTGTGAGTCCCTATACAATCACAAAGTTCAAGATCACCTTCTTATGAGTTTTCATCCTTATATATCAGTGAGGTGTTGGCATTATCCACTGATGAGTTGTCAACAAGATTTAGGTTTAGAGGTGGTTAGAGACATGTACTATGAATCGATATCATGAGATGAATACATGTGTTGATAATGGCTTAAAGCCTTTTCCACTATGTTCTTTTATTTCTTGTTCTATTTATTAACATGGTATTAAAGCTCCTTTAGTCCTAAGGGCCTAGTAGCGCCTTATGGTAGTCATCCATGAAATACATAGCTAATATGGAGATGCTAGTTTGTAGTGTTTCCTAGCTTAACCAAGGAACATTACTTGCGGAATACACATAAAAACAAAAAAAATCTACTAATTCTATTCTTGTAGCTTACCAGCTAAGATTTAAACACATTTTAACTAGATTTATCTACCCATAATAAAATGCATCTACAACACCCTAAATGATCATGAATGCGTCTAATAACTCATTCACAACAACAATTAAACTATTCACATACACAGAGTTAAGCATAACAATTAAACTCATGAAGTAACTCATAAATATATAAACACTTATCTTTTAAAACACTTGTGCAACTAGCTGCTTGGAAAGGATGTTCCACCCAACCATAGACCTGTTGTACTAAATCTCAACAACAATTCACCTCCGAGCTGGGGCTATGAATACACAAGAGAATGGTGTCTTTCACAGTCCACTCACAACTCACTATCACATAACCCACTGGTATTCTCCTACAACTATCCTGAATTCCTTCCAACTATCTTCTTCTTGGCCTGCCCAACCCAAGGAATGTACCCCTTCACTACTCTCAATCCATCAGGCATCCCATTCATTTATTATGGTCTCTCTGGCGCAGGAAACTAAGAATCTTTATGTTGGGAACTCCAGGGAACTTACTATCAGGAAAACTACCAGTAACCAACAACAAACACGTGTTGTTACAGTGAAACTCACTCATAAGTCCACTCTTCAAGCTCGACAACCCAACTCTTCAATTTCTAGCTCCAAAGCTCTCCCAAAACGCTCCAACACGATCCTGAATTTGTCTTTCCTTCTTGTTCTAGCTCTAGTGCTCTATTTTTTCTCTTTGCGTCTTGTTCATGTCAAAAAATCCCTGTAAAAATCTGCCTAATTCCCCCATACGAATTTCCTCTATTTTCCAAGACAATTGACTACTCACTCTGCCCAATGTTGATTGCTTCAACCCCATGCTTCCAATAACTATGGGATGTGACTCTCACACCCATCCTCTTACATGATTTTAATGAGTGGGATCTCATACACTCAAACAAAAAAATAGAAGTTATTCCCAATTATCATAAAATTCAAGAAAATGGGCTCACGTAATACCCATAATCAATTTCCCCCCTTGGACCCCTCTTAGACACTCTCTTCTCTTATGGAAAACTCATCCCCCATCTTTGTTTATATTCCGATCAGTTGGTATCACATTCTATTTATTGAAATTATAAAATACATTTCGCATATTACATCACTTGGCCATAGCCACATTCATATCTACATTATGCATTAATTTGTTGAAATATTGTAACTTCAAAGAATATTTTACCTAAGAGAGAGTTGAATAATATTATTATATTATATTTAATTATGCCTTATTCTGCCTTAGTAAAAGTCGGCCCTATTGTGCCTTGACAACTATATGTAAATTAAGAGGGTAAAGTGATAGGTTGGCCCATACCTAATTATGGGTTGGCCAAACCACTATTTATAAGAGAGGCCAGCGCCTCATTTGGACACACACACACTATTCAGCGTTGCAGTGCGCAAGTCTTGGAGTAGTTGTTGCAACTGGGGGTGATGTCAAGGAGGGTTCTTGGTCTATGTCTTGGTATTTCTTGGTTAAGTGGTGCACTACTCTTCCTAGTGAAGGAGTAGAGGAGGATCTTTTGTTTGGTCTTTGGTCTATCTATATTGAGGAAGTTTTTGTTGGGTTTTCTCCCCCCATGAGGGTTTCCTAGGATAATCTATGTGTCTCTATTGTTTCTGTGATTGCTTGTCTTTCAATGATCTTATTTATGCAGCTAATGTGCTAAATGATTATAATAATAAAGAAGAATTGTAACTACTAGTTGTATAAGTAAAAACTTTAACATGGTATCAGATCATGCCTGAAAGAGACCAACTCACAATCCAGTTTTCAGTATTGCAGCTACTGGAGATTTAGGGTTTCTACATAAACCCTAAGTGTGACATTTTCCATGTTTAAGGAGGAAATTGGAGAAAGTAACCACGCCTAGGAACTCGCCCTAGGAGGGTGCATCTAGTCCTGGGATCATAATTCTGAAATTTGAAGTTTGAGAAATTAGGGTTTCCTCATAAAACCCTAAGTTGCAGCTGTAGTTGCAGTACCAGTACCAGTTGCAGTTGCAGTATCAATTGCAGTTGCAGTATGAGTTGCAATTTTTGTGCCAGTTCCTTCATACTAGTTCCTTCATGCCAGTTGCAGCACCAGTTGTAGTACCAATTGAAGTGAAAGTTTTTGTGAAGTGTTGGGAAAAAAATTTATTGTCCTAGTGCGCCTTACCCTAGAAAATCTCCAGTATGAGTTGCAATTTTTGTGCCAGTTCCTTCATGCCAGTTGTAGCACCATTTGTAGTACCAGTTGAAGTGAAAGTTTTTGTGAAGTATTGGGACTATTTTTTATTGTCCTAGTGTGCCTTACCCTAGAAAATCTCTAGCTAACTTTAAGTTACAAGTTGAAGCACCTTTGAAAGTTTTTAAAGGTTTGTTATTGCTTTCCATTGTTGCTGGATGGTGCCACTACCTGTCAATATTGTCAGATGTATGTACTTACATATGTTCAAATTGTATCATTATTCTAAAGGGTATTTTTAGGAGAAACGATATTTTGTCTAAACAAAAATCATAGATCCAGAGGGATCTCAGATCCAACACATTTAGAGGAACTATGCACCCCAAGTTTGATTACTTTTGATATGCCTCTACTTTTTATGGAATTATTGTGATCTTATGAATATCAAGGTTGCATTTTGATCTATTGAAGTTATCATACTAACCATTGGTCAAAATTAAAGTCAAAGTATTAGATTGATTAAAGTTGATATTATAGAGTTTATTCCCTAACTCAGATTTCTATCAAGATAACATATTGTCTTAGTACATAGGACAGTTTGAAGAAAGTACTTGTTATCTTGAGTGAAGGCGACTCGGAAGAAAAACAACACACTCATTCTTGAGGAAACGACTCCAGGTTCTAGGTTTGATTGATTAAATTGATAAGATTAAAATTTGCACATGTCAAGTTTGATAACTGCCTCATTACAAGTAAACACTATAGTTGTGATAGCAATCTTTGAAATTTTTTATATTTGGTAGCATGTGAGCATTATTGAGATAAATGCTTATTGTAATCATTTACCAGATATAACTAAAATCTCCTCTAGGAGAAACTTCTTGTTTTGTTTCCAGGTTACCATGGAGGAATGATTGATCACAACACTAGAAGAGTGTTTCTCACATTCCTTATTATTTTATTTCTTACTTTTTACCCTTGTTTCAGGCAGGTCACAAGTGATATCTCTAAAGGAGCTATTATGACGATTGTTCTTGCTATTGTTTTGTTATTATTGTAAAGAGTATTATTCTTGTTTGTTGTTTCTCCCTTGTTGTTCTTGTTCCGGGAAGGTCACAGGTGATAACCTTGAGGAAGCTATAGTGAATATTGCAGGGGGAAACATATTATATGAGACATCGAGCATACTATCCAAGTTGTATACATGACTGTATACATCCATGTACCAAAGAAGATGAAGAAGAAGCTACTTTTGAGATACAGAGTATCTCATATGGAGATTGATTATAAGGATCAAAAGGCTCCAAAGATGAATGAACATTAGAATAGAACTCATAGTAGACTTGGTCAATGAATAATGAAGCCACCTTGACAGGAAGCATAATTCATTTGAAGTATGACTCATCTTTCCATATTAAGACTTGGTATTCAAACACAAAGTATATTGTGCAGAGACTATGAAGTTTTTTGTAGACTCAGAAGAAATCAATACTTAGAGTAAGCCTGATCTCAAAAAGGATCAGATCAGTAAAACGACGTCTTCCAGGACTAGCAGATAGATGCCATGAGTTGAGAAGACTAGATTGTAGATTTAGAGACTTCTAGGAGATGTTTGTGAAGACAGTTAGAACAACCATGATTCTGATACAGTATGAGATTCAAAGGGAACAGTCCTTGTATTTGAGATTGAGTTACCTGTAAGTTTTAAACCTGCGAAGTAAAGCAATGCATATATATTCTTAAGCAATACAAAAATTAATCAATGGCTCATACACAGAATACACAGAGATCTTTACCGGAAACCCTCAACCGGGAAAACCTTTCTTTTTCATTATA
>ML779247.1:634572-656536 GCA_009831015.1 Picea engelmannii | reverse complement strand
GCACCCACACACACACACATGCAAAGAATATAACACATACCCAACATTACCTCCATGAAAGAAGAAAATATACCTTTAGTATCAACCACTATTAGTTTCAGATGAATTTGTTGCCATGATAGAATAGAGGAGATACTCTCAGAGTTCAACAACTACAATGAGAATAGAGAAGTCATTATCAGCTTCGGAAATAGCAAGTGCAGGTGTAGAGTCCCAGTTCCAGAAGGAACAATTGCAGAAAAAGTAGAGGACATACTCTCAGGCAGTTAGGAAAATAGTTCTTTACAGAAAGAACATAGAAACAACACATAATTATGCAGATTGAGTTGCAGTTGAGGAAGTGTACCAGGTTGGTACAATGTGATGTGAAAATTTTGTTTTGAAGTACAATATAGAAAGATTCATGTCTGCAAGTTGAAGAAAATCTCCAAGAGTAAAGTTGATTCTAATCTTTACTTCAAGGTTATGAATGATGAGCCATTTGTATTGCTACTATATGTGGATGAATTATTCTTGATAGGAGAAGAAAATCTCATCACATATTCTTGCTACAAAATTTGAGATGAAAAACCTAGGCCCAATGCATTATTTCTTAGGTATTGAAGTTTGGCAGAGCCCAAAGGAGATTTTCCTTAGTCAAGGAAAGTATGATGTGAAAATTATGAAGAGATTCGATATGATGGATTGTACAACCATGTCCACTCCTATGGAGACGAATCTGAAGTTATTGGTTGATACTTCATCAGAGTTAGTTGATGCTACTCTATAGAGACATATTATTGGTTCGATGATGTATTTGACGAATACCAAGCCAAATATATGCTTTGTTGTGAACACCTTGAGTCAGAATCTGGTGGAGCCTAGACGTGTTCACCTTGTAGTTTCAAAGCATTTGATGAGCTACCTTAAGGGTACATTGGATTATGGTCCTCTGGTATACAAGAGATCGTGACCTTAGACTGTATGGTTATATTGATTCAAATTAGGATGGAAGTGCTTCAGATAGAAATAACACTTCAGGATGTTGTTTCAGTTTGGGTTCAGCCATGACTTCATGGAAAAGAAGGAAGTAGTCCAGTATTTCTCTCAGTGCCACAGAAGCAGAGTACATTGCAGCATGTTCCTCCAGTTGTGAATCCATATGGCTTAGAAAGTTGTTGACAGGTTTGTTCAATCTAGAGATGTGATGCAGGAGCATCGTCAGCAAGTACACGTGGTAGAACAACTCAACGTCTGAGGACCAATTTGGAATCTTGAACGTTGGTCGTTACTGTAATCTTTCGAAGATGATAGAAAACAAAAGAGAAAAGATCATGCGCATGGACAAAATGAGCACATGTGACTTGAGAGCTTAACCCTAGTCTCGATGTAACTGCAATTAGATAGTAGTTAATTTTTTTTCTTTTGTATAAAGAGAAGTTTCGTACGCCCAGAAGAGGGGTTACGAGAATTATGAGCAAGTAGGAATTTGTGAACAATAGTTGTTGCTTTGATTTTTGCTATAACCATTTTCTTGATTTTGAATGAAGATAACAGAGGAAAATTGATCCAATGTATGGTGTGAATATTGTTTACAATTTACCTGTTGTTGTCTTAATCTTTTCAAGAATGAATGAATCTTGCTACAAGTGTATGTAGCTTCGAAATGCTTTCATAAGAATTAAAAATCATTTTTCCGTGAGTCGGTGCAATGTGTGCACACAGTCCGCAAGGAGTGCGTTGACAGGGTCTGTTTCAACTTGTAAAGATTAGGAGAAATAGTGCAATACTTTCTTTGCAGGAAGTGTAAAGTGACTACCGCAAAGAGTGCACAATCATCGCAAGAACTCAAATCTTGTGTAAAGATCTGTTGCAAAGAGTGCACAGACCTAGAATTCGACGAAGAGTCGAAGTGACTCCGTAAAGAAGTCGAAGGATGAGAGCAAAAGAACACCAGGAAGGCAAGAAAGGATCCTTTTCAAGAATCTTTGGATCTGATTTTGACGAATTTCCCAGAAAAGCAAGAAGTGCTTGGGAGATCAAAACCTTTGGAGAGATCAAGCTCAGGAGGAGTAACACTTTCTAAGAAGTGTGAATGAGATCCAAGAAATGAACTCGGAGGAAGGATAAAGGTCAAAGACTTTAGATCCTTTCGAAAATATTCTAAGTCTGAAGAAATCTTTAGCTCAAAGGAAAGATCTGGACCATTCGATCAACGTCTAGACAACGAGGAGCAAGCGCAGAGGAGAAAATATCTCAGTCATTCGATCAAAGTGCAAAGAAAGGGTTTAAACCGTTCGATCCGAGCACCTAAATATCGTAGGCGTCCGATCAAGGTAAAGTGCACTAACATTAAAGCTTTCAAAGTGTACAGGAGAATCGAACTTACAAAACTCCGAAATCATCAAAGTCGTCCGTTGTCAAGGAGGACACGTGGCGAGAGATCAACATTTCACTGACTCGTAGAGTGGAAAGGTCAAAGAGCAGAGTTGTGAGGATTCCCAAAGTGAGAACTCACGAAAAGATCACAATCGTTGATCGTTCTGAAATCATCGGGACCATCCATCGTCAAGGAGGACACGTGGCGAGAGCTCAACATTTCGCTGACTCGTGACTTGAAGGAGTCAAAGGTTGAGTCGCGAGAACTCGCGAAATGTGAAATCACGACATGATCTGAGTCATTGATCAAAGGGGAGATCTAGACCGTTGATCCAACGCCATCGTGATTTCGGCTATCTGGAGAATAGAGGTGAAAAGTCTTTCGGCCTCGCAATACGCGAAACCCCTACAATATCTAAGTTGTCAGATCATGGGGGAATCAGGACCGTCGGATTGGTAGATCCAAAATATCGGCATTTCGAATATCGGGAGAACGAAGGTAGAAACACTCCCAGAGTCATGAAACGCGAAATCACGATGTGCCTTTCATTTAAGCATGTGGTCACTGCCAGCGGTCAGGTGAGGGAAGGGGCTTAGCCAAGAGAGAGCTAGCACCTAATTACGCTGAAAATTTAAAGAGTTAAGGAAGAGTCTGCGGGGTCCATAGAACTTGTGCCTTAAGAAGAAGGGGGCCTAATTAGTTAAAGGAGGTTCCTGAGGGGACAAAGAGTCAATCAGACTTAGTTTCTTGATTGATCCTAGACCGGGAGGTCGTGCAGCCCTTGGGGGAGAAGGGGGGTCTGCATCAAGTGGTATTAGAGATAATTTTCGTCTGTAGATTTTAGGCGAAGGAGAAAAAGAACTCGAATTTGTACTCATTGTGTAAGAGACAGTCAACACAATGCCGCCAAGGAGACAAGGGGAGCCACCTTTAGCCAATTGCGTTGTAGAAAGAGAGATGTGAGAACTTTGTGCAAGGTTGGAAGCGATGGAAGAAGAAAAGAGAAGAGCACATGATGCTGGAGACATCAACGATGTAGAGAGAGAATATGTAGAAGCCGAAGAAGCTATAGGGGAACACGTTGCCAAAGAACACTTGCTAAGAGCGATTGTTACATTAGGAGCTAGAGCCAAGATAGAGGTCCCAATGTTTGGAGGCAATTTGGATGTTGAAGAGTTGTTGGATTGGATAAGGTCCATGGACAAATAATGCGATTATGAATATGTCGATGGGGAGAAAAGGGTGAGACATGATGTCACCAGGCTTAAAGAACACGCAACACTGTGGTGGGATGAACTGCAGGCTGAGAGGAAAAGTAGAGGAAAACAAAAGATAAAGAGTTGGGACAGAATGGTAGCCAAGATGAAGGCTAAATTCATGCCCAAATATTATCAGATCAACCTGTTCAGGAAGCTACAGAACCTGAGACAGAAGGGTATGACATTCAAAGAATACACATAGGAGTTCTACAAGCTGAACATCAGAGCTGGACAAAGAGAGAGGGATGAAGAAAACGTTTCCAGGTATATGAATGGCCTAAGGTACAAAATCCAAGAGGAGCTCATCATGATGTCGGTAAGGACAATGGAGAATGCCTATCAGTTTGCACTGAAGGCAGAAGAGAATTTGGACAAGGCGCATAATTCAAAAGACGAGGTTGAAACTCCACACAGTCACTTGGAAAGAGGAGGAATATCCCGAGGAAGACAGGGTGGTGGAAGAAACTCTTCTAGAGGAAGAGGCAAAGGAGGAATAAGATGTTATTCTTGTGGAAAGACAGGGCGCATGTCTTGGGAATTCCCCAAGAAGAAGAAATAAGGAGGAGAAGCTCACATTTCAGAAGCACAAAGAGGGAATGTTGAAGTAGAGGGAGCAGAGGATGGAACATCCCGGATGATGAGAAAGGTTCTCTTAAAACTAGAGGTAGAAGTTTAAAAGCCAGTGCAGAGAAACAGTCTATTCAAGACAACTTGCAAGACTAAAGACAGAGTATGCAAGGTGATAATTGACTGTGGGAGCATTGATAACTTAGTATCCACGGAGATGGTGGAGAAATTAGAGCTAGAGACAACTGCACACCCAGAGCCATATAAAGTCTCATGGTTGCAGAAAGGACACCAGGTAATGGTTACTAAATAATGCTTGGTTGAATTTAAGATAGGAGGATACATAGATGAAATTTTGTGTGATATAATTCCCATGGATGTATTCCATATGTTTTTTGGAATACCATGGCAGTTTGACAGGAATGTCATTCACGATGGGAGGAAGAATACATACACCTTGGAGAAGAATGGTAGAACACACATGTTGTTACCAATAGAGGAGAAGAAAGTGAAGGAGGAAGCCAACACAAGCATACTTCTCATGAGTGGGAAGGAACTCCTGAAATAATTCAAGAAAGAACAGGAGATGTAGTTTGTTGTGGTGAGGAAACCCAGACTCATCCTTACTATTACTTCAATGGATGATTTTCCTGAAGAAGTTCAGGAATTGTTGGATAATTTTGCTGACATAGTGGTGGATGAGCTGCCTAACTCATTGCCACCCATCAGAAGTATCAGTCATCATATCGATTTGATACCAGGAGCAAGTCTGCCAAACAAAGCAACTTACAGACTGACACCTCGAGAGAATGAGGAGGTAAAGAACCAAGTTTTCCAAACAAAGCAGCTTACATACTAACACCTTGAGAGAATGAGGAGGTAAAGAACCAAGTCCAGGAATTGTTAGACAAGGGTTTGGTCAGAGAGAGCTTGAGTCCATGCGCAGTACCAACTGTGTTGAGTCCAAAGAAAGATGGAGGATGGAGAATGTGTGCAAACTCGAGATCCATCAACAAGATCACTATCAGGTATAGATTCCCTTCGCCAAGAATAGATGATTTGATGGACTATTTTAAGTGGAGAAAATTTATTTTCTAAGATAGATTTGAAAACTGGATATCACCAAATCAGAATGAGGGAAGGTGATGAGTGGAAGAAAACCTTTAAGAAAAATGAAGGTTTCTATGAGTGTCTTGTTATGTCATTTGTCTTAACCAATGCCTCAAGTACTTTTATGAGGTTGATGAATGAAATACTAAAATATTTCATTGGCAAGTTCATGGTGGTGTATCTAGATAATATACTAATCTTTAGCAAGACTAAAGAGGAGCATTTAAGGCACCTGACACTAGTGATGAGGAGACTACAATATGAGAAGTTGTTGATAAACCTAAAGAAGTCCTCTTTTATGAAGACATAACTCATTTACTTAGGTTTTGTGATCTCTTTAAACAAACTGAAGATGGATCCGGAGAAGGTGAAAGCAATCAAAGAATGGCCATCACCAAGGAACATGTTTGAGGTAAGAAGCTTCCATGGATTAACGAGTTTCTATAGGAAGTTCATCATAGATTTAAGTGGAATTTGTGCACCAATGATGGATACAGTGAAGAAAAGGCATAAGTCTTTTAAATGGACAAAGGAATCCGAGAAGAGCTTCAATATACTGAAGGAGAGAATAACAGAACAACCAATTCTGGTCTTGCCAAATTTGAGAAAACATTTTATGTGAGATGTGATGCAAGTCGCGTTGCAATTGGAGGCATTTTGAGCCAGGACAATAGACTTGTTGCTTACTTCAGCGAGAAGCTAAATGAGACTAAGAGAAAATACTCCACCTATGACAAGGAGTTTTATGCCATAATCCAAGCCTTGAAGAAATGGAGACATTACCTTGTCCCACAAGAATTTGTCTCATATAACAATAACCAAGCTTTACAATTCATAACCAGACAGGAAAAATTGAATTAGAGGCATGCAAAGTGGATTGAGTTTATGCAGAATTTTACGTTTGTCATAAAATATATTGTTGGGAATGCTAACAAAGTTGTTGATGCATTGAGCAAGAGATGTTTGATTCTACAAGAACTTCGGGTAAAGACCTTAGGGTTTGAACACCTTGAGGAAATGTATAGTGATGATCCAGACTTCAAGGAAGCATACGAAGCATGCATGAATCCTGTGTTGAGAGATAGAAGCTAGTGGACATAGTATACGATTCAAGAGGGATTGTTGTTCAAGGGAAAGCAATTGTGCATACCAAAATGCTCAATGAGGGATAACCTTTTGAAGGAAAAACATAGTGGAGGATTGGTTGGACATTTTGGCCACGATAAGACATTTGCACAGTTGAGAAGTTCATACTATTGGCCAGGTATGAGAACATATGTAATAAAATTCGTGAACAGATGCAGAATTTTCCAACATGCAAAAGGTAAAAGACAGAACACTAGATTGTATCAACCATTTCCCATACCAAAGAGGCCTTGGGATGCAATAAGCATGGATTTTATGTTGGGACTGCCAAGAACGCAAAGGGGATGCGATTCCATATTTGTGGTGGTGAATAGATTTTCAAATATGGCACACTTTATCCCATGCCGGAAGACCAGTGATGCAACACATGTTGCGAATCTGTTCTTTAAGGAAGTTGTAAGACTTCACGGCCTACTCAGAAGCATCGTCTCGGACAGAGAGACAAAATTTGTTGGTCATTTTTGGAGAACACTGTGGAATAAGTTAGGGACATAATTTTCCTTCAACTCAACTTATCACCCTCAGACATATGGTTAGACTGAGGTGGTGAATAAAAGTTTGGGAAATTTATTGAAGAGTCTGGTCACTGAGCACTATAATCAGTGGGATCAGATTCTGCCACAAGAAGAATTTGCATACAACGACTCACAAAATAGGAGCACTGGAAAGAGACCATTCCAAATATTGTACGAAATGCAACCCAGGGGAGTATTTGAGTTGAGAGACTTGGAGTAGATTGAGACCAGGAGCGTTGGAGCAGAAGATTTTGCTGCAGAAATGCAGAAGCTCCATAACCAAATCAGAGGGAAGTTGCAGAACTCTAGCCAAAAGTACAAACACAGAGTTGATCAACATTGCAGAGAACTTCAATTTGAAATAGGGGATCAGGTTTTAGCACATCTCAGGAAGGAGAGGTTCCCTAGGGGGACATATAACAAGCTAAAGATGAAGAAGATAGGATCATGCAAGATCTTGAGGAAGTTTGATGCAAATGCCTATGATATCGAGATGCCAGATGATGTGGGCATATCGCCCATATTCAATGTCTCAGACCTGTATCCTTACAGGAAGGATGACACAGAGGGATCAACAAATCAAGGGAATATTCAATGGGAGAAACAAATGCCTATAGCAAAAAAACCACAGATGGAAAAGATCGTTGATTAGAGGATTGGTAAGAAGACCTGAAGAAAGACTTATTTTGAGTATCTGGTCAAGTGGAAGGGACATCCAATAGAAGATTCCAATTGGGAGAGTGAAGCTAATATCCAGAAGCATGGAAGTTTGGTGCAGGAGCTCATGAACAAGAGTCCATGAATTTTTGCCCATGGGAGTATGATGCAAGAGCATTGTCAACAAGTACATGTGGCAGAACAAATCAGTGCCTGAGGACCAATTTGGAATCTCGAATGTTGTAATCTTTCGAAGCTGATAGAAAACAAAAGAGGAAAGATCACGCGCATGGACAAAATGAGCACGCGTGACCTGAGAGCTTAACCCTAGTCTCAATGCAACCACAATTAGATAGTAGTTAGTTTTTTTTCTTTTGTATAAAGAGAGGTTTTGTACGCCCATAAGAGGGGTTACGAGAATTATGAGCAAGTAGGAATTTGTGAACAATAGTTGTTGCTTTGATTATTGTTTTAACCATTTTCTTGATTTTGAATGAAGATAACAAAGGAAAATTGATCCAATGTATGGTGTGAATATTGTTTACAATTTCCTTGTTGTTGTCTTAATCTTTTCAAGAATGAATGAATCTTGCTATGAGTGTATGTAGCTTCGAAATGCTTGCATAAGAATTAAAAATCACTTTTCTTTGTGAGCCGGTGCAAGGTGTTCACACAGTCCGCAAGGAGTGCGTTGACAGGGTTTGTTTCAACTCGTAAAGCTCAGGAGAAATAACACAAGACTTTCTGTGCAGGAAGTGTAAAGTGTATGTCGCAAAGAGTGCACAGTCATCACAAGAACTCGAATCTTGTGTAAAGATCTATTGCAAAAAGTGCACATACCTGAAACTCGACGAAGAGTCGAAGTGACTCCGTAAAGAAGTCCAAGGACGAGAGCGGAAGAACGCCAGGAAGGCGAGAAAGGATCCTTTTCAAGAATCTTTGGATCTGAGTCTGACAAATTTCCCAGAAAAGAAAGAAGTGCTTGGGAGATCGAAACCTTTGGAGAGATCAAGCTCAAGAGGAGTAGCACTTTCCAAGAAGCGCAAATGAGATCCAAGAAATGGACTCGCGGGAAGGATAAAGGTCGAATACTTTAGATCCTTTTGAAAATATTCTAAGTCTGAAGAAAGCTTTAGCTTAGAGGGAAGATCTGGACCATCTGATCAGCGTCTAGACAATGAGGAGCAAGTGTAGAGGATAAAATATCTCATTTGTTCGATCAGAGCGCAAAGAAAGGGTTTTGACCATTCAATCTGAGCACCTAAAGATCGTAGTCATCCGATCAAGGTAAAGTGCACTAAAATTAAAGCTTTGAAAGTGTACAGGAGAATCAGACATACGAAACTCCGAAATCATCAGAGTCGTCCATTGTCAAGGAGCAAACGTTGCGAGAGATCAACATTTCGCTGACTTGTAGAGTGGAAATGTCAAAGAGGAGAGTTGTGAGGATTCGTGAAGTGAAAAATCATGAAAAGATCACAGTCATTGATCGTTCTGAAATCATCTGGACCGTCCATTGTCGAGGAGGACACGTGGCGGGAGCTCAACATTTCGCTGACTCGTAACTCGAAGGAGTCAAAGGTTGAGTCACGAGAACTCGCAAAACGTGAAATCGCAACATGATCTGAGTCGTTGATCAAAGGGGAGATCTAGACTGTTGATCCAACACCATCGGGATTTTGGTTATCGAGAGAACAGAGGTGAAAAGTCTTTCGGCGTCGCGATACGTGAAATCTCGATACATGAAACCCCAACGAGATCTGAGTCGTCAGATCCTGGGGGAGTTAGGACCGTCGGATTGGTAGCTCCGAAATATCGACATTTCGGATATCGGGAGAAAGGAGGTAGTAGCACTCCCAGAGTCGTGAAATGCAAAATCGCGACGCGCCTTTCATTTAGGCATGTGAGGGAAGGGTCTTATCCAAGAGAGAGAGCTAGCACCTAATTATGTTGAAACTTTAAAGCATTAAGGAAGAGTTTGTGGGGTCCATAGAACATGCACCTTAAGAAGAAGGGGGTGTAATCAGTTAAAGGAGGTTCCTGAGGGGAAAAAGAGTCAATCAAACTCCATTTCTTGATCGATCCTAGACCAGGAGGTCGCGTAGCCCTTGGGGGAGAAGGAGGGTCTACATCAAGATGGAAGCTACCATGATTCTATGTGATAACCATAGTTTCATAAAGATGACAAAGAATCCAGTGTTCCATGATAAGACGAAGCACATAGATATTTGGTATCACTACATCTGTGACATGGTGCAAATGGAGTTGTAAAGCTCCAATATGTTGGCACATATGAGCATGTTGTAGATGTGTTTACTAAGCCTTTGTCTCGTGTGAAGTTTGAGTACTTTCGAGACAAGCTTGGTGTAGTCTGAAAGGACCTCCCTCGAAAGGGGGAGTGATGTTGATGATACTATGGTATCCTGACCAAGAGCGGGTAACTCAGTTAGGATTTTATATCCTAGGGGATTGATCATCCCTGGGAAGATCCTGAAGGTCCAATAAGGACAGTCTGTCAGAGTACCTATGCATGTATATGCCATTTGTGGTCAGTAGTGGTAGCTTAGTTAGGATTTTATATCCTAGGGAATATTATGATTCATGGGTAGATCCAGAAGGTTCGGTAAGGATGGTATGTCAGAGTACCATGTGGTAGCTTAGTTAGGATTTTACATCCTAGGGAATCTTATGATTCCTGGGCATATCCCGAAGGTTCGGTAAGGAGGGTCTGTCAGAGTACCACAAATATTTTTGTTGATTCACCTACCTCATTTCGTTGCCACATATTGATGTTGTTGTTCCAACTTCATGTTGTTGATGATGATGTTATTCCAGCTTCATGTTGTTGATGTTGGTGTTCCAGCTTCATGTTGTTGTTGATGATGATGTTATTCCAACTTCGTGTTGTTAATGTTGATGTTCCAGCTTCATGATGTTGATGATGATGATGTTACTCTAGCTCCGCGCTGCATATGATGATGATGTTTAGTTTCTACTGATGTTGATCATGAGAAAAACTTCCGATGACCTATAGATATGACCAACAATGTTCCTAATGTTGATGATGATGTCCCCTCCTCTTGATGATGTATTGAGTCCAGTCAGTTGTTATTAAGGTTGTCAGTAGAATACCCTTCTTGTTAAGGGGGAGTGTTGAAATATTGTATCTTCGAAGAATATTCTACTTGAGAGAGTTGAATAATATTATTATATTATATTTAATTAGGTCCTATTGTGCCTTAGTAAAAGTCGTCCCTATTGTTCCTTGACAACTAAATGTAAATTAAGAGGGTAAAGTGACAGGTCATCCCATACCTAATTATAGGATGGACATACCACTATTTATAAGAGAGGCCAACACCTCATTTGGACACACACACTACTCATCTTTGTAGTGTGAAAGTCTTAGAGAAGTAGTTGTTGCAACTAGGGATGACGTTAAGGAGGGTTCTTGGTATTTCTTGGTTAAGTGGTGCGCTACTCTTCCTAGTGAAGGAGTAGAGGAGGATATTCTATTCAGTATTTGGTTTATCTATATTGAGGAATTTTTTGCTAGGTTTTCTCCCCCATGAGGGTTTCCCAGAATAATCTGTGTGTCTCTATTGTTTCTGCGATTGCCTCTCTTTCAGTGATCTTATTTATGCAACTAATGTGATAAATGATTATAATAATAAAGAACCATAATTGCTAGTTGTATAAGTAAAAACTTTAACATAATTAATTTGGGGATTATAGTAGGAATGTTACATTCTCTCTCCCCTACAATTGTGCATCTTCCTCGATGCACAACACCATGCCAAAATACATATACAATTTTACATCACAATATTTAGAAAATAAAACAAAATTCTGCAATTTTTACTCTCCAACAACAGTCCCAACCATAATCTCGCATTCTTCTCATCCTTCTTACCCAATGAATACGCCCCCCTTCACTGCCCTCATTCCATCAGGTTGCACCGTTCTTTTATCAGGGATATCAACGCAGGTGACCAAGAATTTATGAGATGTGGTTCCATAATCTAGCTACCCAAAAAATGAGTCCTGCATTTTTTTTAGCTTCTATTTTCTTCAAAATTGACAAAAATTTGCAGGTATTCCTCTCACATAGTTTATTCATGCTCCCATGTTGCATTTATGGGACCATAGCAGGTCCATTGAACCTTTAAGCACTTTGACTTTCCAGCCCAGGATGCATACTAGTTCCACTCGAAAATCCCCTTCATTTTCCACCTGTATCAGAGTCCAATCAATTATGTGGTTAGGGCCAAGCACATATTTCTTTAATAATGATACATGAAAAACATTATGCACGCTCATAGATGCATTCAATGCTAGCATGTATGCAACTTTTCCTATTTTCTCTAATATTTCGAAAGGCCCATAATATCTTGCTGCCAACTTTGGGCAACAACCCAATCTTATCGAATTTCTTTTCGCTTTCACTTTAAAAAATACATGTTCGCCCACTTTAAAATATCTGAAAATTGTGTTCTTGTCTGCATAATTTGTATGCCTGTCCTGGGCAGCCTTTAAATTATGCTTGATCTTTTTTATATGTTCTTCCATTTCTTTTAAAAAATCTGGCTCAATGATAGCTTTGTCTGTCGGGTTATCCCAACTCACTAGTATGTTACATTTCCTTCCATACAAAGCTTCAAATGGACTCATTTTAATGAGGGTTGATACCCATTATTATAAGAAAACTCTACTAAGTAGATATATCCTTCTCATTTTGATGGTTGGTTCATCACATACATCCTGAGAATGTCTTCAATTATCCTATTGGTCCTCTTTGTTTTTCCATATGAATTTGGGTGATATGTTGTACTAAGATTCATATTTGTCCTAAAGCCTTTGAACAAACCTTGCCAAAATTTGGATGTAAACTTGGAATCTCCCTCTGAAACTATTTCCTTAGGCACTCCATGTAGCCTAACAACTTCCTTCATGTAAATATATGTAATATTTGTTGTCTTGTGTGTTGTCTTTAGAGGAATAAAATGTGTTTCCTTAGTCAATTTGTCCACCACCACCATGATGGAATCATGTTGCTTCATTGTTCTGGGTAGATTTGTGATAAAATCTACTATGACCACTTCACACTTCCATTCTAGAATGAGCAATGGTTGTAGTATCCCCGCTGGATGTCTGTGCTATGTTTTTACCTTCTGACACTCTAGACATCGGCCTATATAGTTAGCCACTTCTTTCTTCATTCCCGACCAAAAGTATTGGCTCCTTACAACTGTAATGGATTTTTGATATCATATGTTCCCAACATATGGCACATTGTGCATTTCCCTCAGCACTATATTTTGCAGCTCCATGGAATTTGGCACATACACTTGCCTCTATACAAGAGGATTATATCCTCTTTCAATTCATAAATTTTAAATTTATGTTGTAGATTACCTTGTTGTAAGTTTTTTTTTAAATAATGTTGATCTGAATTTGTTTCTTCAATAATGTTATCTTTTAAATCTATCTGGTACATGTTTATGGATTAAAAATGCATTTCATGAGCTCTTCTGTTGAGTGCATTAGCCACTTGATTTACTTTGTCTTTGATATGTTTAATTTCAAAGTCATACTCACTAAGAAATTTCAGCCATCTAGTTTGCCTGACATTTAATGTTGGATGTCCAAATAAATGTTTTCAACCACAATGGTATGTTCTTAGCTAAAATATCCTCCCCATGAGATAATGTCTCCACATTTTAAATGCATGTACAATGACCGCTAACTCTAGATCATGTGTAGCATAATTTCTTTCATGCTCTTTTCATTTCCAAGACTCATAGTATACCACATGATCCTTTTGACTAAGGACTCCATCGAGTCTTTCCTTGCATGCTTCCATGCAAACTACATTGTCTTCATCGGGATCTGCAATATTTAATATGGGTGCACTTGTCAAAATATCTTTCAACTGCTGGAAGTTTTTTTCACATTTTGGACTCCATTCAAATTCCAGTCCCTTAGTTTGCAAAGAAGTGATTGAGATTGCAATCTTTGAAAACCCTTTTATGAATCTTCGATAATAACCTGCAAGACCCATAAATGATCTAACCTTTGTCACATTTTTTGGCGTTGGCCATCCTCTAATGGCCTCTATCTTCCCGGGATCAACTTCTATCCCATCTGCTGAAATAATATGTCCCAGGTAATGAATCTTCTTTTGATCAAATATGCACTTACTTAACCTAGAATACAATTTATTATCCCTTAAAACATTTAGAACCATTCTTAAATGATTCTCATGCTCCTCTTCAGACTTAAAGTAGATGAGAATATCATCTAAGAAAACAATCCTAAACTTGTCCAGGTACTCCCTGAACACTCCATTCATCAGACACATAAAAACAACCAGGGAATTTGATATTCCAAAAGGAATTACCGTGAATTCATAATTCTCATGTCTTGTTTTGAACGTTGTCTTGTTGATATCCTCTTCTTTTATCCTCACTTAATGATAGCATGATCTTAAGTCAATCTTGGAAAATATTCTTGCACATTTAAGCTGATCAAATAGATAATCAATTATTGGCAAAGCATATTTGTTTTTTATAGTGACCTTATTCAGTTGTTTGAAATCAATACACAACCTTTAGGTCCCATCCTTCTTCTTCAAAAAAAGAACTGGGGCTCCCCAAGGTGACACACTTGTGTGTATATACCCCTTCTTCAAAATTTACTCAAGCTTCATCTGCAACTCTTTCAATTATGGTGTGCCTATTCTGTAAGGTGTTTGGCCACTGGGGTAGCTCCTGGAACTGAATCAATATCAATGTCTCTCTTTAGTGGAAATCCTAGGATTTCCTCAAAAATATTTTCAAAATATTTTAAGATTGGATGGTATTCAATACTTGCCACTTTATCTCTAGTTGTCTCTTCCAAATGGGCTGCAAAAATTTGGCATCCCTTCCTGAAACGCTTTTTCAGTTGCATGGATGAAATTTCTCTAACAGCTACAGCTCTTGGAAGGCATTGAATCTTGCCTTAATGTCATTTCTCATCAAAACAAGTTATTGTCTTGTTGTAACAGTCTAGAAAATCATGGTGTTTTTCCAACCAATCCACGCCAACTAGAAAATCATATGTACCCAAAGGTATAATGTTCACATCTACCTTTGTGTTGAGTCCATTCATGTTTATTGGACAATCTTTAACCAACTCATCGATCTTTCTCTTAGCCCCTGTGGCTAATTGAATTAACCAAGATTTATTATGCTTACTCCTTTGCAAGTGAAATATTTCAACAATGTTAGAGTTTATGTAACTATGACTAGCTCTAGAATCAATTAAAATTGTTATAAGTTGATTATTGATCTTACCTTCCACTTTAATCATAGGGGACTGATATTCCGTTTTCTTGTTTTCCAAGGCTACATAAATCCTTGGCATGATTCCTCCCATGTCTTCCATTGTTTCAGCCTCCTAAATGTTGTGGACAATCCTCATTCTTTCACCTTAGTGAGGGAAGTCCCTATACAAGTGATTTCCCTCACATCCCCAACATTGTACAGATTGTTACCTTGGCCTTTTCCCAAAATAATCTGTTGTGTAGTGCTCATTTTAGGTCGATCGTCCTTGTTGATTTGATTGGGAGTTGTTCTTGAAAAAGGGAGGCTTAAAACCTTTTTACCTTTACTCTTTCTTACCCTTCATATTGTCATTCCAAGTCTTTTGGAAGACTAACCTCCCTATGCTCAGTTCATAAAGATACTTTGATCTCCTTATGGTCTCCTCCAAAGTCTTATGTTTATCATATTGTATCTTGTCACTATATAATGAGGGTAATCCACTAAGAAACCTTTGGATTTTGACTTTCTCATTTTTTATGAACTCCACATACTTTAACAACTCAAAGAACCTTTTCTCATATTCATCCATTGTCATGCTTCCCAACTTGAGTTCAAAGAACTCTTTCATCTTTCTTTCATAGTAATGTTGAGACAAATATTTCTCTTGGAAATATCCTTTGAACTATCTCCATGAGACCCTCTTCTCGTCAAGATGTATGGATTGTTTAATTTGATCCCACCACATGGTTGCCTTTCCTTACAAGTGGCAGGTTTCTACCCTTGAGGGGTAATCATGCAGCTAGAAATATTTATTCATTTCCAACAACTAGTCCTCGAATTCTTCTCGCTTCCTATGCTCACTATTGAAAGTTGGTGGCTTGATATTCCCGAGTTCACTTTGCAAGATGTCTCCCTCATGCCTTGTCCTCTGTCTCCTGACATGAGACACACTTGGGTTGCTCCCTGGCCCTGAACTGGTATGAGCTCACCTAATGGATTTCTCCGGGGATTGATGGAGCCTACTCCTACTCCCGCTCCTTGACTTCCTGTCATTTCCATGCTCATCCCTTTTACTATGGGATTTGGATGTTGTCACTTTTCTAGCACTAGCTTCTTGCTTTGTGTCAGAGTCTTATTGGCTTGCTTATGCAACATATTCAACCATTGAAGTATCTCTTCCCGAGCCTTCATAATCTTTTTATTATCAAACCTATAACTCTACACTTCTTTTTGTGGGCTCTTCATAGTTACAAGCTCATGTATGTCTCTTCTTCCATTATACTCAGTCTCAACATTTCTTGTGCTGACATGCAGACCTTTGAATTCCTCTTTGTGACTGTAGAACCCCTAGGCATCTTCCATTGTTGTGGGTTCTCATATAGGAACCAAATTTCCTTTATAAACCTCTAAATTATATAATAAATTTGCATACAAATAAATATTTGTTAGACAAAAAAAATATACATACACAATTTTGGAAAATAATGCATAATTTTTTTTTTTCCATTTAATGCCACCAATCATCTTATTTTGCGTTCAATTTACCTTATACTACCTAGGTCCTTTTTCTGGGTTAATATATGGATTCTCCTATCCAAGAGTGTTCCAATGACTTCTTTATTTCTCAATTCTGAGCTTCGAGTAGAAAGTTACAGTCAACTGAATATTGCAAATTTACCCCTTTTGTATACTTTTCATTTTGGTGCAATTAATCCCAGAAACCAACTTTTGCCACTTATAGAAGTAAATATGTCAGGAACTAGTAATTTTTTTTATGAGACATAGATAATAATGATGACAAGGAATTCATAAAAACTCTCATATTTTCAATCCGATGCTCTAGTTAAAAACTGCAACAATCTGGAAATGACGACTTTGTCATTTTCATCCATTTTTTCAACTTTGAATTTTTAGCCAAATTGCCTATCTCTCAAATTGTGCACTTCTGGAAAACTTCCACTAAACAAAATTTGTCTGGCTTGATGAGTATACAAAATGCCAAGTAAATAATTTTTTCCAATTTGGCCATCTCGTGGCCCTTTTCCTCCTTTGAAAATCCCCAAAACCCCTAAAGAGGTCCGGAATAGTGAATGTTTCTCTATTTCAGTATCCACATTCCAAACCCCATAGGATTAATTCAATTCCTTCATGGTTTATTTTAATTTCTTCTTTTTGGACCCCCTCCAAGAATTTTTAGCTTAATATGGACCTATGCCAATAATCTAGGCCCAAATCTTTAAAAAAACTACTATTTTGCATTTTCTGACAAATACAAACAAAAGTGGGTAGTGGCCCTCTCTGGCTCTTTAGTATATCTCCTCACTGTGGAAAAAACCCAGAAGTTTCATTTTAATCTTATTCAATAAGCTCCAGCTATGGCCAAAATAAGGAAAAAAAAATTAATTTTTTTGACACTAGAGGACAGTCTTTCCTACATGGTGATTTGTTTCCCCCTCTCCTCACTTCCATGTCTTCTGATTCATTTGACATACTTTGGCCCTTTAGGCCACTGAGCACCGGAGAATGCTTCCCCCCTCTCTCACGATACTTCCCTTCCACTCCGATCAGGTCCACTGGGTCACTGCAGAACTTCCAAACAATTCTTCACCATACACTTCCGGTCCATTCCACTAGGCCATGGGCCCACCGGAGCACCAACCCACTGGGCACCACACTCTACCTTCTATTCATCTTTCCCAATCGAATCTGGTCCAATCCATCAGACCATCGGGCCACCAAGGCACCGACCCACCAACCACTACACTCAAACTTCTATTTAGATTTCCCAATCTACTCTAGGCCTATCCACCGGCCCAGTGAGGCACTGACCCACCAGGTCATTTCGCACACACCTCCAACCAATTAACTCTGGTCCAACAGTCCAACAGGGCACCAGCCAGCAACTCCTCATGCAACCTATTATCCAACTCCCTACCAACTTCGATCCAATCCAGGCCATCATCCATCATAGCACCAACCCACCAGGGCACCGAACCACCATTGTGCAACCTCCATCCAAATAACTTCGATCCGACCCATCAACCAACTGGGGAAATAAGCATCGGCCAAAAGTATATGTTGTGTGCGACCTCTTCAAGGTTTTGTGGCTCTTTGTGCTTCATGCATAAATCACAAAGGGTTGTATTTTTCTTATGAACCATTCCCTTGAACCTTTCCCCATGCATGTGGGATCAATAATAGTATAAATCGTAGATCGACGGATGGGAATCCACACTAAGATTAGATCGACAGTTGTTGAGCGTCGGTTTCTTGGAAGTCGTAACTTTTGATTCTAATGTCCAAATCACAAAAGAAAAAGCTCGATGGAATTCCAGTGCCATAGAGATTATTTTGGACACAGTTTCCATGGATGGAATAACATTGTTGAATCACAATCCTCTTTTCTTTGATGCGATCTATAACAATAATAATTTCCCCCCAAAAGAAAACAAACCTGATCCAAACGACCTCTTTTCGTCATGTAGCAGGCTCCTGCATGCCCAGTGTTGCAACCTTCTACTCTAATACCATTTTGTAGCATTTCCTAGCTTAACCAGGGAACATTAGTTGTTGAATACACATAAAAACGAAAATTTTCTGCAAATTATGTTGTTGTAGCTTACCAACTAAGATTTAAACACATTTTTAACCAGATTTTTCTACCCATAATTAAATGCATATACAACACTCTAAATGACCATGAATGTAACTAATAACTCATTCACAACAAGAAATAAACCATTCACATATACAGAGTTAAGCACAATAATTAACTCGTGAAATAACTCAGAAATAGATAAACACTTATCTTTTAAAACATGTGTCCAACCAACAACTTGGAAAGGAACTTCCACCCAACCATAGACATGTTGTTCTAAATCTCAACAACAAGCCACCCCTAAGCTGGGGTTATGAATCCACAAGAGAAGGGTGTCTCTCACAATCCACTCATATCTCATCATCACATAACCCACTGGTATTCTCCTACAACTATCCTGAATTCATTCCAGCTCTCTTCCTCTTGGCTTGCCCAACCCAAGAAATGTACCCCTTCACTACTCTTAGTCCATCATGTGTCTCATTCGTTTATCAGGGTCTCTCTGGCACAAGAAACTAGGAATATCTCTGCTGGGAATTCCAAGGAACTCGCTGCCAGAAAAATTACCATTAACCAACAACAAACACTTTTTATTACAGTGCAAATCACCCAAGATTCCACTCTTCAGGCATGACTACCTGGCTCTTCAATTTCCAGCTCCAAAAACTCTCTAGCATGCTCTTGAATTCTCCCTGCCTTCTTGTTCTAGCTTTGGTGCTCTCTTTTTTCTCTCCACTTGATGTTCATGCCAAAAACTCCTTGTAAAAATCTATTTAATTCCCCCATACGAATTTCCTCTATTTTCCCAAGACAATTGACTGCTCACTCTACCCAATGTTGATTATTTCAACTCCATGCTTCCAATAACTATAGGATGTGAATCTCACACCCACCCTCTTACATGAGTTTAATGATTAGGATCTCATACACTCAAACATAAAATTATAAGTTATCCCCAATGATGATAAAATTCAGGAAAATGGGCGGAAGTAATACCAAAAATTAATTTTCCCCCTTGGATCCCTCTTAGAAACTTTCTTCTCTTGTGGAAAACTCAGCCCCCATCTCTATGCATATTCCCAAAAATTGGTATCATATTCTATTTATTGAAATCATAAAACACATTTTTCATATTACATCATTTGGCCATAACCACATTCATATCTACATTATGCATTAATTAAACTGGGGATTATAGTAGGGATGTTACCACTACAACAGAACAATCAATTAGCGCTAAAATTTAGTGTATTTTACTCCATGAATCAAACACCTTTTCTGGCGCAAAATTGGGTGCAATATGGACTTTTTATAATTGCGCCAGATTTAGCGTCGAAAAAATAACGTCAGGTTTAGTGCTAGTATTAGTGCTAGAATTAGTGCCATGAATAGCACAAGAATTAGCGTCAGGTTTAGTGCCAAGTGTTGCTTCCAGTTTTTCTTTTAATATGCCTTTCAATTTTGCTTCCATTTTTGTGTCTAGTTTGGCTTCTCGTTTTACATCCAGTTTTGATTCTGATATGGCTTTGAATTTTGCTTCCAGTTTGGCACCAGCAATAGCACCAGTTTTAGCGCCAGGTGTTGCTTCCAGTTTTTATTTTGATATGCCTTCCAATTTTGCTTCCATTTTGGCTTCTGGTTTGTCTTCCATTTTTGCTTTTGATATGGCTTCCAATTTTGCTTCTAGTTTGGATTCTAGTTTAGCTTCTAGTTTTACATCTAGTTTTCTTCTCGTTTGGCTTCTAGTTTGGCTTCCATTTTTGCTTCTGGTGTGGCTTCCAATTTTTCTTCCATTGTTGCTTCCTTTCTTACTTCAAAAAATGCTTCTTGTTTTTCTTACAATTATTAATTTAATATGTTTTATTTCAATTTAATTAGTTAAATATATCATGTCTCTTAAATAACTTATATGATTATACAGTAAGTCATATAAATGCATTTGAAATATTTTACAGGATAACATTTATAAAGAATTTTTTAGGGAAACTGACATCCATACAAATTAACAACATCATTATACTTATTAAATCTCCATAAAAATAGAATCTACAACATCCAATATATATAAAATAACAAGATAATTATTATAACATGATCATCATCTATAATTAAAACAAGTGAGTCAAATATCTATAATTTAAGTGAATTTGACAACATCCATCATGAATAGTAAATCAAAACCATCATACATAATAAATATGCATCCAAAAATCATCAACCACTTTCAATATATAAAAATTGACGAGTCAATATTAATAAGATCATCATCATATATAACTAAAACAAGTGAAAGTCAAATATATATGACAATAGATCAATATCATATAAAAATGATACATGTCCAACAGTCGACATAAGTCAAAATGATACATCATGTACAAAGGATATAAATAAAAATGATAAATTATGTAAGACAAAATGATACAAATCAATATGATACGTCATGTCCAAACGATATAAGTCGACATGAAACATGTCAAAATGATACAACTCAATAATATGGTATTGGAGGCCGTGAAAATGATACATATGATAGTAACCATGAAAAGAGGCATTATAACAATATATAAAAAATGATCCATGATGCAATCTATATGATCATGAATATCACTGGCTTCTACCGACAACTTCTTCAACATCATCATCACCATCGTGATCATGATCATCATGATCATGATCATCGTCATCTGCATCGACAATGGCATCGTTGTCATATGTATTTGTGTCATCATGAGCATCATCTGTCATCCCAACATCAGACCCAACATCTTAATCTGGATCTATTTGTTGAGGATGATTTGGATCTTCTGGAAGATCCTTGTTCTGCAAAAACAAACATTTAGAATGAAAAGTTATTATTCATTTCATGCAATAATTAATTTCTCTGGTATATATCTAATATTACAACATATGAAATGAAATGATAATCATATTACATCATACCAAAGTGCACATACGATAATAAAATATCAAATAAGTTACAGCTAAGATGTCATTCCAATGATGTAAAACATTCAACAATTCTAATAAACGTTAGTAAAGATCATAAAAAAATGTTATGCCTAGCCTTGCCTTGGCATGCCATGCCTTTCCTTTCCTTGACATGCCATACCTTTCCTTGGCATGTCATTTCTAGCCTTGCCATGCCTTGCCTTGACAAACCATGCCTTGCCTTGACATGCCTTTCCTTGCCTTGATATGTCATGCCTTTCCTTGCCATGTCATGCCTTGCCTTGACATGCCTTAATTCCTTGCCTTGGCATGCCTTGCCTTGAATTGACATGGCATTGCCTTGCTTTGACATGTCATGCCTTCCCTTGCCTTGACATGCCATTCCTTGCCTTGCCTTGATATGTCATGCCATGCCTAGCCTTTCCATGCATTTCCTTAAAAATCCATGCCTTGCCTTGACATGTCTTGCCTTGCCTTGTCATGATTTGCCATGC